>BMAW01013991.1:36318-107428 GCA_019974015.1 Nephila pilipes
TCAATTTATTATAAATTTATTTATTTACTTATTTTTTCAATTTATTACTAATTTATTGAGTTCCTTTTTTATTAAGTAAAATTTAATTTACTATCAATTTATTTATTTGTTTATTATTAATTAATTTAATTTATTTGTTTATTTGTAATCAATTTAATTTTTTTGTTTATTTGTAATCAATTTAATTTTTTTGTTTATTTGTAATCAATTTAATTTATTTGTTTATTTGTAATCAATTTTATTTATTTATTTATTAAATTTGTTTAGTATTAATTTATTTAATTTATCAACGATTTAGTTATTTATTATTAATTTATTCAATTTATTATGAAATTAATTATTTATTATTAATTTATTCAGTAAGTTTCTTATTAATTTATTCAATTCATTATTTATTTATTTATTATTAATTTACCTTTTCACCTTGATAGCGTTTCTTGTACTACAATAAAGATATGTGTAATTTGATTTCCAGACACCAAACAAAAATGTTTCTTTCCACGAAAATTTTTTTCCAAATTATGAATAACATTTTCTAGTACTGCCTTGATAATTGTTTTCTATATTATAGTTACGATTTGCGTAATTTGGTTTTAAAACACGAAAAAAAAATTGTTGCACTAAATATTTTTAGAACAATATAACAATTTAGTTCCGAATTGCCTTGACTGTCATTAAACGGTATCAACAGCGCCTAGTTTCATCTTTCTGGTAAAAATATCTTAGTCGGCTATTTAATCGTAATAATTACAAGATATTTAAAAAACTTTTTTTTATTCAAGTACAATACTCATATTCTTACGCAACAACTTCGAAAACATAATCCCCCAATCAATCCATCTCACCACCCGTGACTAATCTTCTAATTCAAAATTTCAAAATCCCCAATAAGTCACAACGTACATCCATCTTGAAATGCCACTTTGAGACATCCCTAACAGAAGCAAATTTAATCGCCAAGTCGCGCCAATTTAATCACAGTCCCTTTTCTTCTCCGCTTCAGACAGGGGCGCCCCATTTTACAGAGGGCGTAATCCTGCTGCAATAAACTAATAAGCCGCGTAACGAATTTAATAATCAGGAAAAGGCCTGGCCATCATCCATCAAAGAAAGGGCACACTACACGGGGCTTTAAGTCTGCATGACACCGCCCCTGTGTGTATGTGCTACATCTCAATAGTGAGTGTGACCTAGAAAAGTTGATGAGTTGTTTCGGCGCCCCGGCTTCGATAGATTAGAAAGGATTCGATAAAGATGGAAACTTCGTAGACTTGCTGGAAAAGACAGAAATTGAAAGATTTTTAAATTTGTTACTAAAAAATACAAAACCAATTTTAAAATAAGGGATCGATTCTTTTTCCGAATTTGTGTTTAGATCTCTTTGAATGCTTCGATAGCATAAATAGTTCTATGAGTCAGTTTTACTTCGATTTTATAAATTTTGAATTTTTTTGAATTCTTGTAGCTTTTGTGGGAAAAAAGAAATTTAATGAAGTAGATTAAAATATTTATTGTAAAAATATAAAGTTACTCTTGGTTATTAAAAATTTTTCTTCTAAAAATTGTACAAGTATTCAAAATTTTAGCTTAAATCCAAATTAAATTGAGTCGCAAAAGTGATTAAGGATTTTTCTTTTGTGAATTCATATTTAAAACTGAATTTGTTGTTTGGAAAAAAAAGTTAAAATTTATGATACCAATCTTAATGCATATGAAAAAGAAATAATTATATCCAGTGGCTAAACCATGGAGGGTTAAAAGGAACATCTACAACCCCCTCTGAGATTTTTTCTCGAAATTAAAAAAAATCAGGAATGTTATTTAACTATACTATTACAGATATTTCAAATTAAAAACATAAGAACATTTTTTTTTTACCTCATGCTTAAATTTTTTTTCATCACGAAAAGAAAAAAAATATTTCAACTAAACAGATTCCTGAGAAAAAAAATAGAAAAGTCTTAGCTAAATCTAAATAGCTCAATGTTTGTTGATAAAAAGAAGGGAGGGGAGGGGAATACTAAAAGCATGCACCAATCAAAAATGCAATTTTTCATTTACCTTGCATTTTGATTATTTTTCTTAAATGATCTTTACTATTTAAATATTTATAACTTGATAAATTTATATCAATACTTGAACAGTTTTAAGCAGTAGAAAGAAGTCTGATAAAAGGCATTATTTACTTTTTACCAAGCGGTAATTCTAAACCAAGGAATTGCTTCTGTCATGACAATGGCTATATGCCTCCCCCTAAAATATTTTTGGTAACGCAACTGGTTATTTTCTTTATATCATAGAAAAAAATAATCACCTTCCTATTTTTTTTTGCAGATTGTCTGATTCCATATCGAATATATATATTTTATACCCATTGGGATCGATAATAGTTTTGTTATCAATACGATTAGGAGAAATAAATGTTTTCATACAAAACTACAAAACATAGACATTCACCCTTTTCTATGTAAAATGAGCTTCGAAGAAATTTTAGTAAAAGATTATACCTTCTCATAAAAAGTTATAAAAGTTTTCGAGGTTAGGTAGAAAGCAAATATTCTGTTAATTTTTATTTACTGATGTATTTTCTCCATTAAAATACGGTTCAATAAGTGGGTATTTTATAAAATTCCTTATTAATATAGAATAATTTTAAATAAAAAATAAAATGCTTCATGTTATGCATTGTGTCTATATAATTCAGTTTATGTACAAATATCTTTTCAAATGTAATTATATTTTTATTAGAGACATACGTATAAAAAGCTTAATTTTACATTTTTCTCTATGATTATTAATGAAAATATATATTTATACTTATTACATTTTAGTATGTACTAAGTATAAATAAATGTATTATGTAATAAGTTAGTTATCGTTAATTTTAATACATTCATTTTACCTCGAGCATTCTCGCATGTTAATTTTTGGAGAAATTTTAGTTCCATTCAATCCTTCTCGGATCTTAATATTTTTAGAGTCTACGTATTTTATTATAAAGTCAATGCTTTGAAGATGGTTATGATCTTATAAGACGTATTTAGTCTGCTTCTCGGTTCAAATCCTAAGACAGGTAATTTTAATAATTTTACATTATTAAATTGCTTTAATATCTTGTTTGTTCATACTAATTTACAAAAGAAAAATGTTTCATTCCTTTCAGTTTAATTTTTCTGCATTCTTATTATCCTTTTTGTATCATTACTCTTAAAAATGAATTAATATTAAGAATGTTAGTATTCCAATATTATTAATTATGATTTTGATAATTTTGGGTAACGGTTCACTTACAATCTTAGGATATTCTGGTATATATATATATATATATATATATATATATATATACGTATATACTACACGACACTGATAATGCTATATCAAGAACAAGGGCCAGAAAATTATGCAAATTTCAGTGTAGACGTACGTCACCGAGTAATGAAAATAATTCGAAATGCGCAGCTCTGCAGTACACGTTGAAGAAGATTTAAGGGAATAAACCTGCAAAATATCCGATTTTTGTGTCGTTATTTCTGCTAGGGAAATCACCAAAGAAAATTTGTTTATGTCTTAGAGGACGCGTGTAATAGCAGATAATGCCAATCCGTTGTCAGCGGAGGCAGTTCCAGCATACAGATTAGTTTACAAGAGGCATGGTGGTCGGACTGAGAACGACTAGTTGGTCCATACGGCCAATCACGGCTGAGTCACAACAGGACTAGTCCACAATGCACCGGCGGTGGAGAAGATAGTTGGAACAAAGAAATATGGTAAGTTTGATTGTTTGCCGGTGCAGCTAGAGAGACGTCAGCACCCATGAATCGAAACACCTCCCTCAAGCAGTGGCGGAACCGTAAGCCTCTTCTACCTCCATTTTGCAGCGAGGTCAAGCACTCTGGATGTTCCCATATCGACGAGAATCATTTACCGCCGATTGATTGTTAGTGGCCTTCACTCATGACGTCTGTTAAGAAGACTGTCATTAAACCCATGTAGTAGACTCCGAGATTTGCAATGGTACCGGACTGGAGCGATGTGAACGACGGAATGGCACAGGATCGTGCGCTCAGAGAGTTACGCTTCTGTTTATCTAATGACAGTCGTACTATCGTGTTGCTTCGACGTAGGGACAGGTCCAATCCGGCAGTAAATGTGGAACGTCTCACCTTGCGAGAACGCATCATCATCGTTTGCGGAGCAATTTCGTACGATTCCACGTCACCACTGGTTCGTATTCAGGATACTGTGATGGATCAACGATAAGTGAAAGGTGTGCTGTTGCCGTTGACACTCTCCTTCTTTCTGGAAGTGCCCAGTGCTTTTTATCAGCAGGATAATGCTCAACAGCACACTGCTCGCATCAATCAACACGCTCTGCAAGTTGTACAGAAGCTTCCTTGGCCACTGTACTCTCTTGATTTCTCACCAATCGAACACATTTGGATATGATTCGGCGCAATTTGCAAACCTCCCACTACCGCATTGAGATGACGAACTGTGTCAAATGGTTCGTAGAGAATAGAGAACCATTCTACAGGACACCAACCGTGCTCTCATTGACTCTCTATAGACGTGTTGCTTCGTGTATCGCCATCAACAGTGGTCCTACAACCTACTAAACCGTCGCTGTTATCGTTCTGTGTTATGCATACCATTTCGAAATAAAGATAATTAATTGTTCTTTGCAATCTCTCCCCGTTCTTTAAGTTTCATCACTTTCTGGCCACTCCTTTGTCGGGTAGTGCATACCTATATCTGTCTGTCTGCCTGTCTCTCTCTGTCTCTCTCTCTCTCTCTCTATATATATATATATATATAATACCTAACGAACTACAAATAGCAATTAGCAATTTAAAAAAAAATTCAATATTTAATAACTTTCACAGATGAATTAGCGAGCTGTAAACGAGTTTGGAAAAACAAAAACAAAATGTAAAAAGTAAATTATAATGCAAAAGGATTAATTTAAAAAAAGTATGAAGCTTTTTTTTTATCACTGAATCTCGTGCTTCGATCACATAATCGATTTCCATCTTGTTGTTTGTAATTTCTGTAAAAATTAAGAGAAAAAAAACCCGAAAGCCACTGCTCAAAATTTATTATAATTAATTTATAAAAACTGAATCGGCAATGTTCATAACGAAGTTTACTTACAAGGTTTTTGTAAAATTTTCTAATTCGCTAAATACAATCATTTTAATATTTTTATTTTTTTAATTTTTAAAAATGCCATTAAAAATAAAACATATTTAATGTCAGCTTTGTGTTAAAAGATTTTTTTCCTTGATTAGGAAAAAAAATTGTAGATTTATTCATTAAACGATTAATTTATACTAAAAAACGAACGATAAAAATATTAATTTAAACAAAATATTAATTATCTTGAATGAATCTAATTACACTGAGAAAAAATTAATTTAATTACTATTGTCACATATATAAATACTTCATTGAAAGTGAACATAAGATATTTATTGTTTACATAAACATAAAATACTCGTATGATTTCCTAGAAACAGAGCCTTCCGCCGAAAGTTTTTCAGAAAATTAAATTTATGAAATAAATTAAATTATTACCTGTTATATTCGAATACTTTTTAAATGGAAGAAAATGAAAATTCTTGCTCGATTTTGCAGATGGGAAATATTAAATATTTATAAATATAAGAGGAAGCCTAATTTTCTAGGGAAAACATTCATTTAATTTAAAGAAACACAGTAACTGAAGAATGAAATAAATATGGAAGTAAAATTAATCAAATTACCTTAGTTCTATGGCTTTTATAAATTCACGTACATAATTTTATAACTCTTGCTACATTATTTAACGAATTATTTTAATTTTCTTAAACAGAGTGCTAAACTTCGACATTATATATTGCTTTTTCTGAACATAACAATCATTTAAATATAAATGCTAAGGCTCTTTTTATTATCAATATGAAATTTAAAATTGTTTCTTATTGTTTCACATAATATGTTTGATATTTCTATGCAAGGAATTATGATTTAGATTAATAATTATTTTTTTAAAAAAAATCTACAAAATTAAAGGTGCTTTTTTAAAGTTTTTAATAATAGCTGAGAGAAAAAATATGTAAAATTATAAATAACACTAACACAATTAAGACCATAAGCAAATTTGGAAGAAATACTTTTAAAAATAAAGAACAAATAGTGTTTAAAACATTAAATTTCGTAGAAGTTGCAGAAATTAGAAAACTTTGTGAAACGTTTTGAAAAATGCTAAAATTACGAATAATTGTTTATTTGAAAACGATTTTTTTAATACATATATTACGAATGAAATGTTTCTAAAACTTGTTTAATTAAAAAGAGTTGTTTTTAGGTTACTGCTTCACCAAAAAATTTATATCTGACATATTATGCAATGCTTACACAAAAAAAAAAAAAAAATGTAGAAATAAAGCCTCAATCGCCGAAACCATTTGTAATTGTCATCCGATTTTTAAAAGCCTTATTATTCCTGAAAACCATGTGTCTTCTATGTAATAAATGTGACCACGGTACCCTAAAGGTCATGGCTGAGGGCTCGTGACAGTCGTTATTTTCGCCAAGTAACGGATTGAGGCCCTGATTTCAATAAACACCTGCCGTGTATTGAGGTTACGTCCTTCCACTAGCGTGATGTGGAACATTATAGAGAAAGGTTCATGATCAGGTGCCATCCTCATCACTTGATTGAGATTCAAAATTGTGAGGTCCATCACCATTAGCCCTAGTGTTGTCCTTCGTGTTCCTCATTGTTGCGACGTTCTCAAACAAAAACGACTACACTTATGTAATACTTTTTTTTTCTTCTCTCTTCGGTGGCGTTAATTGCTGAAAACTGAAGAAGATGATGGGCGATATGATGATGAGATAGAAACAGAAAGAAGTCATTGCCTGCGAGCTTACACCGAACAATTTTCACCTCTTTTCATAAATGAAAGAGTGCGGAAAGGTGTATCACTCTCATTCTTAAGAAGAAGAGAAAACTGCCATTAAAGCCTGGTGTCGACAAGAACCATGCGAATTTTTATCCGATGAGTTTTCCTGACTTGTCAGGCGTTAACGTGAGTGCATGGAAAGGTATGAAAACTGATGAAAAGGTAATAGCGTTTTACGAAGAAGATATATGTATTTTTCATTTACAGAAAAAATTGTGAAAGTTAGATACCTAGTAAGAAGTTAATGACCACAGAGGTGATATTTTCGAAATCTATTTTATGCTATTTAAGTAAATATTAAAATTTAAATATCTTTCTTTCTTAGACGTATAGTCTACAAATATTTTATTTTTAAAGTTTTCCAGTTTACATACTCGTATGTTATATATTTTATTTTATTTGTATCTAAATAAAACACTATTTTAACATACATTTGATTGGCTTACAACTCCAATATTTCTTAAAGAACACAGGTTATTGAATTTAAATTTCTATATAATATATGAAAAGTTTGCCAATGCGAATTGTTATGGTTTTTCGTTCAAAATAAAAACTGTTGAAAATGATTATTACTAAGGGCCGAGATAGTATTTCATGTACGTAATATATATTTAATTTGATCATCAAAGATTAAGAGATACTTCATTTCTAATAAAATGAACGAAAAAAGGTTTTTCATCAGATAACAATATCAAAGTTTCATACAATATAATATAATTAAAAAGTAAAACTTTCACTTAAGCAAAAGCTGTTCTTCGCTCTCTTTCTATTAATAACCAAAGACGAATTTTCAACTTTGATGTACTTCTAAATCGTTATAAAAGCGTCGTTTCCTTTTTATTCCGTGTTTAAACAACACAAATATGTAATGAAATTGAAACGAAATTCAATGTTAACAAAATAATTGATTAAAAAAAAGAAATTAAAAATAGAAACAAAATTTGCCGTTTCATTTATATGAATGATAATCTTTATTACTTGTACAACTCAAATCGAAACAAATTATCATTCAAATACAAAACGACAGTTTTGAAAAGACAAATATTATTCATTAAAAATACCTTTATGCTTACATAAACTATGAGAACAAAAGCGAGTGGTAATTTAATGCATGAATAAAAATCATAATGGTATCAGAATTCTCTGTTGTGTTATGAAATTTAAAAAAAAAAAAACGCAATTTCTAATTGTATAAACCTCTTATTTTAATAATACCTCTCCTTTTATCATTTTCTAGGGTCTTCAGAGCAAATATTTACAAAGATAAATAACAATTTTGCATTATCATCAAATTTAACATTGAACAACACAAAAGTGGTCTTTTAAATTTGACATTTTGTGATAAGCAAAACTCATCATTTTGGGTCCACACACAAAAAATAGTAGTTGATTCAAACAACAAAAACATGAAAGGCACATTCTATTCCACAATCGAGTACTGCAGAAAATATTAGTTTTCCACGGGTTGTTAACAATAACATATAACCCTGAATTCTTCAGTAAGACCGTTCTTTGTTAAACCGAATTAATGACTGTTTTTCGTTGTTGTAAGACGAAGCCAGTAAACCTTTAACAAAAGAATGCATTTTTCGTTCAATATCTTTATTTTGTGAAAAAAAAAAGCACATTGTTGGGTTGAGGAAATTTCATTAATATAAAAACTAATTACGTTCTTGTGTTTCTTTATCGGCATATGCTTCAAAAGCTTACCATTTTTTTACATTTTTATCGTGGGCCATTTGATGGAAATTACTTTCTATTCTGTTTTCGGAATCTGGTTTTGGAAATGAAAAATTATTGCAGCTTTGAATAAAAATTGTCAGTGCTTATGGAAAAAGAATTTATTTTTGTGTCAGCAATTTTTTTTTATTTGTTTCGAAATGCACTTTTAATGGAATGTCGGTCTTTTTTTAATTAGATGAGAATTGATTAAACTCTTTGTGAAGCTAGAAATGTAAGTAATTTGCGGCACCAAAATTAAATAATATTGATTATCTTACAGATAATGGTCCGAAATATAAAACAAATTTAAAATACAAAATTTTTCAAGAATTTTATAGCACATGTAAAAAGGTATATATGAAGTTATATACAATTGAATATGTGTTATTATTAGGACGAAGATTTCAAAAACATATTAACTGAAACAACGAAAAAGTTGTTAAATTGTATGTAATTTAATATATGAGATCTATGGTTAAGGAACTACATATATATATACATATTTTGGCTATTTTAAACCATTTTTTGTTCATTCCCTTTCAGAGTTTATTATAGATAAATTTTAACAGTTGATCCAAACTTCTTGTCTTATCGATCTCAATTAGAGATTTCTTTCGCTTTGTGTTTAGTTCTGTTCACTGCTAATTACAAAATAATATAAAATTTCTTTTATCGCATATAATATTTTGTTATTTCTTAAGTGAAAAAGGGCAACTCTATGTTTCTGAGTTTAAACCGAGAATATTATAAACTTTTTCTAAGCTAAATTACGGTAGTTGTCTTACGGATTCGTTCCTTCGCAAAAAAAGGAGGGAATTTTTAGTTAGTCACGTGCAAGCGATAAATCGCCAAATGTATCTCGTTTTTATCTCTTTAGCTTATGTATTTCTCAAGTGAATAAGGAAAATAATAATTCTTTTCATGAAAATAAATTATTTTGATATCGATAGCGTTTGTACTGCTGGTTTGCTGTGTAAGCATCAAATCGAAAAATCTGATGTTGATGAAATTTGTATTAGGCTAAAGGAAAAGTACCAAAGCGCTAACTGGAAATAAAATATAATAATATAGGTAATACGAACATAAAAATAATAATTAAAGAAGATTATTACTTTAATTACGGAACTTACATTTTTAATGTTTTTAATGCAACCTTTTTTGAAAAAAAAAAAAGTCATATAGTTAAACACTTCCGAGTCATAATTCGAGGTTCCAAATGATTCAACAGATTAATTTTCTTTCATTAGAATATCTAGAAGCATATAATAATTACTTCTAATGCTTTCTTTACTTCATATTCGCTTCATTTCAACTTATATAAGGCATTTAAATTTTGAACATATTTTCGATTTAAAAAACTCACTCTAGACATATGTATCCGAAAACATATGGTATTGGATATTTAAAATTATTTTAAAAACTTTTTTTGTTGTTCATAAAATTTTAAAAAACACAAAAAAAAAAAAAAAAAAAAAAAAAAAACCTCACTTTTCAATTCTTGCGCTATTCCCTTATTTATACCTAAAATAATCCCTATAATGTCATTTTTTTTGTCCTTATAGAATATTTTTTTTGAGATTGTTTTCCGGTAATTTTCAGAGGCCTTAAATTAAAGTAAAGTGAATATCAAAGCAAAAGCATTTAAGCTATTCTAAATTCAATCAGCAGTATTCATGAACCTACACGAGCAAACATTGATATTTTCCACTGCTAATGAGTAAAAATAATTTCTTATAGAGCTTAGTAGAGTAACTAATTTTAATAATTACACATAAAAATTGATTTGTTACAGCTTTTAGAGCTTTTGATGTTCATTTTTTGACTATCTTACGATATTTTGTAAGTTCTTTTCACTGGTGAGCCTAAATATTTACTGTAAGAATCTTGATCATAATATGTCGATCAAATAAGTTGGTACTAACTCTATTATATATACATATGTGACTGTGTGTCTGTCTGTGTAAATATATATATAAAAATTTCCGTTAAATAAAATTTAATTTCTTAATTTTTTTATCCTTCAACTCACAGTACAGAGTTCATTCTTATTTCCTGATATCATTCAATTTAGCTTTCGATTTATGACATCAAGCTCTCTTGAAATCTGCTCTCTCAGCTGTTTACACAGATCCAAACCCGTAGAAATAATCTCTACTTTACTTTCTATCTGCATTTAAAGCCCCTAGAAATCCCTCCATCCAATACCATGTGATCTGAAGAAACGCTTGCTTATAAATTCCAAGCGAGGTAAATGCCCTTGTCTTCCGCTGTAGCCCCGACGCCACAGTGACATCTCTGGGGTTCTCCATGTAGTTCTATCTCTGTTAATACCTTTCTCTCTCGTGTTAGAATAATAAAGTCATAATTTTAATACTTTTAAAATGTTATTTGTTTTCATTGTGTACAACGCGTGAAGGATATTTGTATAGACAATAGTTAATCCTTAGAACGAGAAGTCATATATATATATATATAAATTTGTGTGTGTAATACATTTATATTGTTTATATATTTAATATATACACGTATATTATTTAAAATAATAAGAAATGAGCTTATGTTCCTTGATTACATTTCTTGTTCTGCTATTAATTTTTCAATACAGCATATGTTTCTTTAATTTTTATTGAATGTATACGGAAGGTATCCATTAAAAAATATGTGTTTGTTTGAAAAATAATTCTTGAAACAGAAAGGTTTAAATTCTCTTGTTTTCGAGTAAACCAATTTTAAAGCCACAAGAGCAACTTCCTCGTTTACTTTCACTGTTCTAGACTAGTTCTAAGAAATTATAACAATTACTAGACAAGCAGATATCAATGGAAAAGGCAAAAATTGAACACTATTAAAATATCCTAATAAAAAGACTTGTTTAACTAACTCTCTTTATAAAGTAATTTTTACAAAAATTAGATGTTTGTCTTTTATTGATTTTTCCTTTGTAAGTGAGAAAAAAGGCCTTTGATTGAGCAGTATTCTCCGTATTGGGACTTTCATAACAAAATATAATCAAACAAAATCAGAGATTAATTGCATTTCCATTTATTTTTTTTATTAATAGGATTCATTCAATTTCAAGGTACACAATCAATATTTTTTCGAGGTTTCGTGGAAAATTGTAGCTACCAAATATTTAAATACCGAAACACTTAATAGAAATAAAATCAAAATGAGTTAAGAATACATGCATCTAATAGAAATAATAAAGCTATTTCAAAGAAATCTCTAAAAAGAGAATATTCCAATATGTTAGACAAACATAGAAGCAAATAATCAGAATTCTTTCAAAAACTGTACCAATCTAAAAAAAAATGATGATTTAGAAGCCATTGTCTAAAGTGATATACTTATATAGTAAATCCTTAGGGATATTTAATTCTGCTATTATTATCAGACTGAAATATTAGGAAATACTCTTTTTCAAATCTTCAAATAAAAAAACTTTTATTCTTGGCCAATTACGAGAATAAAGAACATTAGGAAATTTAATCTGTTTTATATAGGAATAAAATAATTCACAAAATATTATGTATATTTTTCAAACAATTGTCATATAATCGTATTAATAAACATATGAAATGCTATTATTGATTAAATTATTCATAACTTTTGAAATCATGTTTTTGTATTTTGTTAGAATCAGATTATTTTCGCAGTCGTATATAATCATATTTTGCATATGTTACGTAAATATTTTTTTTAATACTGAAGCACCACCGAGGTAAAGTAGGCAGGCATTTAAAAAAAGATAAAACAAAAATATGAAGCTGAATTTAAAAAGAAATAAGTTTTTACAAATGAATAACTCTCAAAAGGTTCAATTATTGTATTATTAAAAATGGCTCCAAAATTTTAAATAATTTTTATTGTTACCTCTTTCACAAAGCACTTTTTGTTGTATATCACTACTTTTATGACTGTTGAAAATTAAACGTTATTAAAAAGTAATTGCAGAAATTGTCACAATCTTCAGAGATTTATAAAATGAGTAAACATACAAAAAAAAAAAAAAAGAATATTTCAAATACTCAGTAAGAAACTTATATCTAAAAATTACTCTTTTCCTATTTTAATTCTCCTTGCTACTAAAAAATACACCATTTCGGAAAATAATTATAAAATAACATTTCGGAAAATCTTTATGCACATAAACATGACATAATAACTCATGCAAACATATAGTTATTCTACACTATTTTCAAATTAACTTTCGAGCTATTTGCACATATTTTATAAAAATATGTATTCGTATGCACAAGTAAAAATAAAAATATGTAAGCAGTTACTTTAGAAAGATACCTCGTAAATAGAAAATTTAAAGCTATATCTTTTGCCTTATATTATATCTCCAAACTGTCTAATACTATATTGCTTATAATTTTTTTTATCTATAATTGTATTTGTATGCCTAAATATTTTTTTCCCTTTCTACTATATTTAGTTTGTTATAGATTCTTATATGAATGATAAAAATGTAAGTTAGTTTTATCTTCCGATTACATTTATAAATTCAAAATAAGTAGATCCATATATTTGTTGAAAAGGAAATAATCTATATCAATATAATTAAGCTCATGATAGTTTAAGTAGATATTACGAAAATTATTTCTGATAGGTCCTCAAATGGGAATACTCCGAGTTTGCCTATATCTATTATATTTATAGTTAATAAAAATTTCTCTGAGGACAATTGTACATAAAAATTAAAAATTATGAGAAGCAAAGAATTCATTAATGCTTTAATTCTTAGAAATAATTACCAGTTCCTGAAGAAAATCAGTAATCTATCGACTTAAAGAGATCTTTAAAATGATATATCTTTATCTTATATTTTCTTAATATTTTCTAAGCTGTTTTATTGGTAACATTTTTTTTTTTAAATTTGTTAATATTATTTTATAACGCTTTTTTTTAGTAATTTATCAGCTTTAGCAATTTAAGTATTACAACTATTATTGATTGATTAAAATTTAATAGTGTATGCAAAAAATGAAGAGTAACATACATACATACATACATACATAATTATAGTTGTATGTATGTATGTATGTATGTATGTAAGAGAGAGAAAGAGCTTGGTACAATACATTAAGCGTAATAGTTATTGCTAGTAAACATTCTATTCAGCATATCTAGTTATTAAGACATGATTACTATCATAATATCAAAACATTATGTAAGATTTATGTATGAAATGCTAATGTTTTTGCAAAAAGTTAAGTTTTCTTTTGAGGTTTTTAAGTTTGAATTTAAATACATTATCTCACAACTGAAATTTACGGCGCTTTTTAAATAATATATATAAAAGTAACTAAAGAAAGAGAAATATGTAACACAATAATATAAAATAAAAATTTTAGTGCGCTAATAGTTAAAGAAGAAAAAATTTAATTAGATGTCTTAGAATTAATTAGTTTCATTAGAATAATGACTGTATATTACGAGTTACTTTAACGACTGCAAATATCAGAATAAAATAATATTTGAACTGCTTCTAAATGAATTTTTATCGAGAAAAAATGTTTTCCTTATCAGACATTGTTTTGTCATTCGTATTTTATATGCATTTTCTTAATATAACTATTTTGTTTAGCTATGTAATGAAGATGATAGTAACACATGTTATATGAACATATTACAGCGGTCAATAAAATAAATAAAGGTAACCATTTATTTTCTCATGATTTCAAAGAAACTTTGGGGAAAATGTTTTTAACAGACTTGTGTGGTACCACATGGTACTAAGTAGTTTTGGTGAATTAGCTAAAACATTAAAGTGAATAAATGGCCCATACGCATTTAATTTATGAACAAAAAAAATATTACACTAAAAATATAACAATATTTTTTTTTTGGATGAAAACTTTCGATCTCAAAGGAAATAAAACAATGAAATATTCAACGACTGAAAGTCGTAGAGCAATTTTAATAGATTTATTTTATAAGAAGCGTTTTGATAATGTACTATATTGCAGACTATCAATAAAGATGACTTGTTTTCAGGACATCACATTTATTTGCACACATCTTTTCAAACATAAATTAGATGCACAATTTCCACAAGCACAATTTTTCAACGTTCGTCTTTACATCTCTGAGCAAAAATCTATTCTATTTTTTTATGTTTGTTGCCAGTAAATTATCTACAAAATAAAAATATGATTTGGTGTTGCCAATAGCATAATTTTATTTCTTTATAACAACTTTAAACATTTAAAATATATATATATATATATATCTTAATAAAGAATATTGAAAAAGGTATCACTTTAAGTTTAAATCGTTTGCTTTTAAAAATAGAATAGATAATATTTTTAAAAAAAGTATCACATTAGATTGAATCGTTTGCCTTTAAAAGTTGAACAGATGATATCTTAAAAAAGTATAACATTAAGATTAAATCGTTTGTTTTTAAAAATTGAATATGTCACAATAGGTATTGTTAGTATGTAATATTACATATCTTTCGAAACTATTTTCCTGATTAATATCAGGTTTAATTAATCTAATAAAGAACATATATATATATGAGACATCTGGAACATATAACTTAACTAATGAAGTGCCCTATTTCTTTCCTTTCAGACAAAAAGGTTTGCGACGCAAAAGTGACATGTAGACGTTCTTATATGTGTTATCAGTATTTATAGCAAAATAGAAACTGTTCCAATTGGGTCATTATCTACCCAAAGAATAGTTAAAGGTATAGGTATTGTCACATCTCTAAGAAATTTAATACCAATATACTATTCTCTTAAAGGCAAACTAATGAAAATAAAAATAATTCCTAGAACATATGATGCCTTTCTTATAGACTAGATAGAGGTTTAAAAGAATGCAACAAGAGATTCGAAAGTTACTCTAATGCCCCAGACGTCTGGGTCTATTATTATCCCCGTTTGTTAGAGAGATTGGGTTTCTTTTTCGCTGTGACAGTTGTTACTTATTCAATTACGATTCTTGCAGTAGTAGTTTGAAATTTCAACGTAACAATTGATGCGAATTTTGAGCTCCAAAAGATACTGCTTAAAGTTTGCTTTGATTGATTGTTTGAGAACATTTATTTCTAATTTTTTTCATAATGACTTTTTCAGAACTCTTTCCTCCTCCCCCACAAAATAATATCATTTCTTTTTGGAATGTAATTAATTCTATATTTTTTCACTAGCTGCATTACCGAAATAGTTATGGTCGCAAACATCTTGACCGTACTGGTTGCTGTGAGTGAAATGAAATGTTTGAGAACATTTATTTCTAATTTTTTGCATAATGACTTTTTCCGAACACTTCCCCCCCACAAAATAATATCATTTCTTTTTGGAATGTAATTAATTCTATATTTTTTCACTAGCTGCATTACCGAAATAGTTATGGTCGCAAACATCTTGACCGTACTGGTTGCTGTGAGTGAAATGAAACTTAACATATACGAGTTTGTTTTTAATTAGTAGAATAGAATTAAGAATGAACGGATAAGAACAAGATAACTAAGCGGTTAAAGTCATGAATAATTAATATGACTGTATAGATTTTTGTTCTTAGAATGGTGCGTAATATATAAGAATCAAAAGAATGTAATTAAGAAATAATGTATCAGAATGAGGTAACCTGTTGGTTATAGTCTCGAACTTCATCCTAGTTATATGGATTGTGGAGTATTAACTAAAAATTAAAATGTATCAATTACAGAAGGTTCGGTTTGGGTTGGTTCTATTAACGTCGCCCTAGAAGCAATACGAGGGCTATTGGCGACGGACCTCGTAATTTTGAATCTCGGTCAGATGACGAGGACGACACGTGAACTGCCACCTCCCCCTCTGCTAACATGAATTACAGGAGGAATTAATAAGATATAAATCATAATAAATTTATTATAACAACATAGTCATGTTGTTACGATCACAAACTTCAAGCCCACAGATTGTTATGATTTAAATTGCTGGCTGGTTGGTTTTATTAATGTCGCAATAGAAACAATGAAGGGGACTGGAGGTTGGACCTCGTAATTTTGAGCATCGGTCAAGTGACGAGGACGACACCTGAGCTTGCACCCCCTTAACTAACATCCTCAACACACTAACGGAATGATTTTGAACCACGATATATTTTACATGCATCAGTACCGAATCATGGCAGGTCTTTAGTGGCATCAAGGCTCGAATCCACGACTAGATAAAAACCGTGTGTCTGCGATCGTGACCACTAGGCTACAGCGGCCATGCTTTAAATGGAATTTAACGTGTAAGAATTACAATAAAATTTTTAAAAAGTATGATTACAAATCAAAGCATTAGAATAAGGAAGCCAAGCTGTTATGGTCACGAACTTAATGATTGTATAAAATAACACATCGATCAATAACTCCCGAAACCAACCTAGAGATGGCGCTCGTAGTAAACCAGTAACCAGGTCTTTCTAGAGTACTAATCTTTGCTTGAAACGTGTCAAAATTTTAAGTCGATCGGACCAGGAAAAAGGTTTTTTGAAGTGAAGTGAAAAAGGTTTTTTCCAAGTGGGTGCCGCGATTGCTTTCGATGGAACAAAAACAGCAACGAGTCGATGATTCAGAAAGCTGTTTATCGCTATTTACTCGCAACAAAAAAGATTTCTTGCGAAAAAAAAAAAGATTTGGAAAAGCGTTGGAACGATTGTATCACCCTAAGAGGTGATTAACAAAAGGTGTTATGTTGATGAATAAAAAAAAATTTTGCAAAAAAAATGTTGTTTTCAAAATTAGACTCGGGAGTTATTGATCGATGTGTTAATGCACGTTGAATGAGTCTTCAAGTATAACATCTCGAAAACAAATTAAAAGGCTTAGGATTCAACTTAGAATTATTTCTAAATTTGCTCAGTATAGTGTGACAATCAAGAGGAAAGTGGTAAATCGAGTTTTTTATTTCTTGAACTTGGTTCAAAATTACGATTTCCATCATCATTAGTTCTCGTGTAACTAGTAGAATACAAGGATAATCGGCAAGAAAATAATAAACACTTCTATCGTTACATTATTTCTTACTTACAAACCGAATATTTAACTTACCATCGATATAAAATGTTATAATGTAAATTTTTATCAAACATTTTTTGGACATTGTAAACTGTTTTTACTATGCATCATTCCTGAAATATGAGAGAAAAAGATAGAAATGCTAAACTGTTTCAGGAAAGATATCTTACCTGGGTATATATTTTTTAAGAATTTTTTTTTTAAAGTCTCATTATTTATTAATTTTGGTTTCGAATACTAATATAAGATGCATATGAATTCAAATAGAAAGAAGGTAGGAATCTATTTGTCAAAAGTTCTGTACTAACTCCAATAGATCAAAATTTATATTGATGAAAAAATATTAATCAATTTTTGTGTATTTTTTACGTAACAAAATTTATAATACAGCATAACATATGTTCTGTTTCATCATACTTGCTTCAAATCTTTTTAAAAAATAATATGATTCAAAAGAGTTCTACCTCCAAAACATAAAATATGATAACATCCAGAAAATAATTCCAATTCAAAAGGATTCAAACTTATTACTTAGCATTTATTCGAAGCATTTAATTTTAATAGAAATATCTTAATTTCCGCATATGAAGTCAATAAATAAGTATTCAAAACAATTTCAAATTATTAAACTAAAAATGTAATTAAATCAGTAATCCAATATACATTTAAAGCAAAAGTAAAATTCGTAATTGATTTTGTTTTAGTTTGCATTTCAATTGATTGCATTAATAAACAGAAATGCTCATTTCTAAACCTTAATATATTTTATGTATATTAAAAGTGAAGTACACTTTTCTCTCAAAGCTCTTAAACGTTCTTCTTTAATTACAGCTGAAACTTTGTTAATTTAACTTGTTTAAATTTAGATTTAAATGTGGTATATTTCTGTATATTTCTAAAGGGCAATGTTTCAAATTCTGTTTGAAACATCTTATCTATGTTTACATAAATATCTAATTTCCTGCAATTACTATTCGTTCCAGACATTAATAATAAATATCTTTGACTTTGTTTACAAACACCGTGCTCAGAGAAAATATAACTTAGTTCCGAAATGTTACTAAATAAATTATAAGTATGTGTCAAATATAGTAAAGTTAATTCTTTTTTTTTTAAGCTTTAATTAAATTTTCGAAAGGTTTAAGAATATACTATATTAATAGTGCACTCTAAGATTTAGAAAAAGTAAAAATATCTTAGAAAAGAAAATATTATTTATTTGATAATGAAATTAAGGTATAAATTTTACATAATAAATTAATTTCTCTAATGCCACATTCATACATTTAAATAATTGAATACAAAAATAAATATTGCAAATTATTCGATGAAGTGTTTAAAAATTAAAAAATGCTTTTATGCAATGAATGAAATGTAATTATGGTTTTTATTATGCAACAATCAACCATTGGTAGCGTTTTAATAATATATTGTATCCCTCCAATGTTGTTATTATTTCAGAACAAAATAATGAACAGCCGGGATGGTTTCAGGAACAAATATTATTTAATACTTGACACGTTCACAACACAAGACAGGATACAAAACATACATAAAACATAGATTCACGAACATCACTCCATCATTCTGCTAACGATGTCTTTTGACCTTCCATCAAGCTTGCGCTTCTTGTGCTTGCGCTTTTAACCAAAAGAACATGTGGCGCCATCTGGCTACCGTTTAACAGTACGTGGAAGGTAGTGCTACATTATGGTGTAAAAATATTCATATTGCGGTTTCTCTTCTTTAAAGCAGAAAATCATTCTACATGATGAACTTGTAGCTTTTATACCACTGTAACCAATTTTAAATTTGTTTAAAGAATTATTATATTTATATATTTTATAAGGAATTACTTCATTGTATTTTTTTAACTCTCGTTTAGACACAGACTTTGATGTAATAATTTATACTTCTCTTAAATTATTTTTCTTATATGGTGATTTTCAATCACTATAAAGCAAAGCTATTTGCAGATATCTCTACAAACGATATAAAGCATACGAAGTCTGAAATGCGAAGTCCCAAAATATTCATGCTCGTAAAAGTAACATACAGTGTTGCAAAATGCACCATAGTTTATAATTTAACATAGCTCATCATAACTTATTGCATCGTTATTTATTCTATCATAACTTATAACATTATAACTTAAAACATCTGAACTTTAACATAATTAATAACATTATAACTTAAGACATCTGAACCTATAACATATTGAATAACATTATAACTTAAAACATCTGAACTTATAACATAATTAATAACATTATAACTTAAGACATCTGAACTTATAGCATATTGAATAACATTATAACTTAAAACATATTTTCTTGCTTAATAATTTATAACATCTCGTCTTATGACCTCATAACCTATATTATCTTATAAAAAAATAACATTTCATAACATTTTATAACATTACAACTCATAACATTTTATAACATTACAACTCATAAGATTTTACAGTATTACAACGTACAACTTAACGTTTAGTATTATAACTTAAGACATGGTAACTTATAATATCATAATTTATTTTCGAATCGCTTGTTAAAGAAATAATTTAATTAATATTTATAGGTAATTGGTGAATTATATTACTGAGATGATATTTTTAAGATATTATTAATGATAAAGGAAACCATTAACCAGATTAACCAGAAAAAAGGAATAGTTATAGTATTAATGTAACAAATTTAATTGCAACTGGTATTGAATAATGATAACAACAAACGCATAATATCCTGCATAGAATCTTGATATGTACCAATAGGCATTTACTTATGAATCAAAATATAGAACCTTTTGTGCTTTGTTATTGGATTATTGATATATTTTAATGGCCATGAATAATATTCTCTGTTTGTTCTTCTATTAATCACCTAATTCCATTTAAGACCATAAGCACATGGCCAAAAACAAACACTATAAGACGCCATTTTTTCCCAATATCCTCTATCTCTCCCTGCAGAAAACAGAAACATGTGAGATCGCGCCTAATCCATCACTCCAACAAACGAAATGGATAGTCTGGGACATGAATATATGTCAACGTTGATGAAATCCAGAAACATCGAGTTATTAAAAGAAAACGCCTGATCAAACAGTCGATTCTTGTGGTTAATCCATCTGTGGTAAAGATAGACACGTTTTTCATTTTCAGGGACAGACATCGAAAATGTTATTAATGGAACAGAAAAGAAATATATTTATCCTTCAGATTTTTCTGACTACAGTGTTCTGAAATTGTTTTTAAGCGGTTTATGTTCCTAAAAAGGAATTTAAGTTAAAGGTCTTTATACGGAGTTTAATATAGCAATTGTGTTAAGCCTAATATGAGCGTTCTTTTTTGAGTGGCGGTAGAAATAAAAATAATAGTTGTACTTAAAGAGATTTTCCGAACTGATATACTCTTGGGGCTTCTAAACTCTATGAGTGTTTTTATAAAGTAACGCTCAAACATAATCCTAAGTCTATTCAGAGTTTTCTATTTTGATTCGTACAAAAATGAATGAAAGAAAAGCAAAGAAGCATTTTTCTTTGTTTTCATATTTTATCAGCTGTTGATATTATTCTTAGATCCAAGTCACTTGATGATTTATAAAACTTGTCATAGAAGGAGGATTTAATGTAAAAATGATGAAATTTAAACCATTTTTGATGCAAAATTGTCTTTTTAGAATAAATAAAAGGCAAAAGTTGCATAAAATAACCATAATATAATTTTAAAAAATATATATTTGTTGATTTTTGTATATTTAAATAATGTTATCTAACATAAGCTTTTGATCATATCCAATTGGGTCATGCATAATTTGTGATGTTTTTATAAAAAGCATCAAGACTTTTCACAAAAAATACAAAAATAAAATGAAGATTTAAAAATCATAATTGTATTTGATTACTCAATTGCTTTATTTAAATAACTAACTATTTTTAGTGTATTTATTAAAGTTAGTAAGTTTTTTTTTTCAAACCTTGTGGTTATCAGTAGTAATTGTAACTACACGAGATATCAAGTAGTTACAATGTATAGTTTGAAACATGTTTGATGTCAAATAGTTTAACTCAGTTTAAACAAAAGGCAAAAGTTACATTAAACATAGAAAGTGTATTCTTAAGTTACAACGCGTAGATTTTTTTTCATATAAGTATATTATCGTACCTTTTATAAGGTTCTCCTAAAATATAACTGTGCTACGAAGCGTAAAATACTTCAGTTAATTACACACTATCTTGCGAGTTACTTATTTTTAATAATTTTCCGAGTCGCTTGAATAATTCCCAAAATACTTATAATTTTTTCCAGGAATACTTTGTATACTCTTTCTAAATAATTACAATATTTCCCTTATTTGATGTAATATACCATTTTAATGTATTACACCAAGTCATATAATTGTTGAAAAATATCACTTAGATTTGAAAGGCACGGATATATGTTGCATTCTTATTTTTTGGAGAAGCAAACTTTGATTATATAAATATTCAGAAGAGAAATAAAACAAACTTGTTTATTTAATTTTATTTTATTATGATTTTTGTAAAGAAAAATAAATGCAAAATATTTTGCCAAATGTAATTTCAGTTTTAATACATTTCATTAGTACTATAATGCTCAAAAGATGTAACTAATTTGTTACAATTAAGATTAAAATGGTTCATGCTTTAGATGGAACTCTCTTATTGCGTCAAAATGCCGTAGTTTAGAATTATTAGATGATAAATAACTCTGATATAAAGGAATGTATGATTTACTAATTTTAACTCACATTTTACAATATAA
Source organism: Nephila pilipes (assembly GCA_019974015.1). NCBI lineage: Eukaryota > Metazoa > Arthropoda > Arachnida > Araneae > Nephilidae > Nephila > Nephila pilipes. The sequence goes on from BMAW01013991.1 coordinate 58,787, forward strand.
CGCATAAATGATCTCGCAATTTAATACGCGATTTACTAAATATATATATAATTAAATGTAAATGATTCAACATTTTGATAGTGAAGTAACATTCTATTCATATTCTCTGTATTTTCGATTCTGTACCATTCTAAATATGTCCCTTGAATGGAATAATTTAGTTATACATTAAAGTTTGCTAAATTAGGACAGCTCTGAGACTTAGCAATATTCTAATAAATAGCAATATATCAAAATACAAATGAGCAATTCATTAAAAGCGATATGAGAAATCATTCTATTTAAATGGAACGAGTTTTAGATATGTCTTTGAAATATAATTAGTATCCTTAAATATTGAATTAATTTATTCCAAAGCTAAATAATTCAGTTATGGAAAATAAAGCTGAATGTGCACTATTTCTTTAATTTTGGAATGAAGAAACATGAATTTCATTGTTTAAATTAAATGCTAAGCTATGATGTTCAATTAAATGCTCAATGAAAAAAAAATCTTACTTGATATGTAAATCACTTTTCATAAAAACAACTGAAACGTCTAAATATCTTATTATAATAAAAATTCAGTAATTGCTATACGTCATTAATTTATGAAGTTTGTTTTTCTTAATTGAGTATTATTCGAATTATTTTTTGAGAGTATTTTTGTTCTATTAAGAAATACAACTTTAGCCTTGAATAAATCTTGATCCGTTTTTATTTTTAATAATTTCTTTCATTTAGTTAATTTATAACTGCATCAGAATTCATTTAAAAACAATAATAAATGTATTAATAAAAGCAATAATAAATGTATTAATTAATAAAAGCAATAGTAAAGGTAACAGGCACGAAAGAGATTTACTTTGTAGTAAATAGATTTCTTTGCTAATATTTTTAGGAAGATTTAAGTTATTAATGATGTACTGCAAAATTAATCTCAAAATAATCAAAGAACATAAATATGAACATTTTGATTTTGAACTGATTCGGAGTTGATTTCAATTAGAATTAATTTTGAATTAAAACATTTTGATTTTGAATTAGTTCCTAATAGTAGATCTTAAAGATTTAAAATTTGTTTGTATGTTACTACAATTGTAATGTATTATTGAATTAAAACAAATATTTTTTATGATGACTATCAAATACGTCATTTAATAAAGGGAAACAATTAACTAGTAAACTATTAAAGATAAATATTAGTACAATAAAAAATCGCTAAACTGATTTAAGAGATCAATATAAATAAAAAGATAAGTTTTTTTTTAACAAAGATAACTTGCGCGCTGAATCTAAAAAAAAAAAAAGAAAAAAAAAGTTTTATTAAACATCACTGATGTGAACATATGTAAAAGTTTTAAAAATGAAAAATTTTGTAAGATATATGAAATAAATCGAAATAATTATTATTTAATTTTTATCAAATCTAATCTGTTAATTCCAAACTTATCTTTTGTCTTTAATTATTCATAGAAAATTGAGACAAAATGTTTTCGAAAATCTTCTGCGTCTTCCTCTTCTAATTCACAATTTTAAAGAAAACACTCATTTTAATAAGAACAGATATCTTCATCCAATTTTCGTTTCAAAGGAATCTTCCGCACTCGAAACAAAACATCTGCATCTTCACAAGAAAACAAACATGCATTCCCAGACTAGAAATATCAAAATGCCGTCTTCTTACGACAACATAACCACACAAAGAGCTCTAAATATTCTAAATACCGAACATTCTTCCAACAAAATGATCTCCCATCGAATAGAAGTCCCTTTCAAACCACTCAACTCCATTGTCAGCGGTAATATCCACTCTATGAAGAAGACAAAAATGCACGGCGGCTCTTCTCAAATAAACTATAGCCTCCCCCCTCTCCCATGCTGATTACCCCACCATTAACGGCATTAAGTCTAAGTGCCTCGAAGACGAATCCGATTCGAGACGAGGGGGTCATTGCACTAAAAAGAAGATTCATTTGCATAAGAGAAGAGCGGGAAACCAAGAAGCATTAAGCCTTTTAAAATACTTTTATCAATGTGCGTGGCATTCTCTCTTTCATTTGGTTGTCCTCTGCACAATAATACATAATCCGTCATTCCCGAGCGAGGATTTAGGATTCTTTTAAGCTACTCCGATGGTGGCCTTCAAATGTAAATGTAAACGCTCGGATTTGTAGCGAGAGAAGAGGGGTCATTTACAAATTAAACGGAGTTAAATATAGAGCTCTTCAGATATACTCTTAAGGTAATTAAGACGTTCTCGGCAAGGGAAAATCCGTTCACTTTATGACGTTCAAATTACACTAACTTTTTCAAAAAATTAAAAGCACACAATGAAAGTAATGTTTTAATATTGAGGCATCTGTATGCTCATGTATCTGGATATATAAAGAAAATTAGTGATTAAAGTATTATTTATGAATAGCTATGTAAAATGAATGTAGCAATAGACTAATAATCAACAAATGAACTAATACTCAATAATAATATATAGATTAATCGCTGAATGTCGTGTACATACCTATAGATACATATTGCATAAAATACGTTGTAATTACGACTAAAATTTTTTTGGGTATTTTATGTATAAAATAGTCTATATACTGAACATCATTATAATTTCAATATTGGAATTTATAGAATTTTGAAAAAATTTAAATTTGCGATTCATATTTATCTTGATTTTTTTTCACAAATAATGTGCAATTACCTAAAATTTGTGAGTATTTATCAGGAAAAAAATAATTAAGTTCACAGTGTGTTAGGAAATTGTATCTATATTCATAATGAGAAAAATACCAACACATTGGATAGAATAGGTTTTGGAGAAATTGTACTAGAATCCTAAATAATTACATTTTGAAAAAAAATTCATATACAGATATTTTTCTTTTTGCATGGTATATTTGTTGATAATAATAAATTTAATTTTTGAGCGTTCTATTTATCTACATAAATAATATATCTATGTATTCAGCAAAATATCCTCTATTTTATAACATCAAAACAAAAAAAATGCAAGTATTAAAGAATTTAAAGTCTCAGTTACCTTAAATGTTACGAAGTGTGTAACATGCTTTAAAATTGTACATTTCTTCTAGATCTAATTATTAAATATATAGTTTTTCAAGCTCAAAATAAATTCTTGAAAAACATTTCTTTCACAGTTGCCCTCGACTCTTTGGTTACAAAGAAAAGTTGTCCAGTCGCTTTTTGCATTGTTCTTATCAACTAAATTAAAAGTGATTCCCCTTCGGTCACCCGACAGGGGAGTACATTTGACTTTGAGAGCCGGTGACGTTTCGAGCCCACGACCATTAGATTCGAAAAAAAATGTTATCCGGTTGCTTTTTGCAGTGCTCTTATCAACTGGATCAAAAGGGAATTTCTGCTGGAAGTAAAATCGAAAAATTCGACAATATCGAAAATATTGGGGGGGAGGGGAAATACTTCGCTTGAAACGACATTTCATTAACACACAAGAAAAAAATACTTAAGTCCCTCGCCCTTTCAATGCATATAAGCTCTGAAGTATATAATGGAAATTAATTATACCATTATTTTTATTTCGTACACACATTTTAATAAGAAATTTCTTAAGAAACTAAAATGCAGTATGATAATTTACATGTTATTTTTTGTTTCGCGATAATCACAATATTTTAGCTTTTTATCAGTAATTCAATATTTATATGTTCCCTCCAAGATTTATCCGTCTTTTATTCTAAAGGACTTTTCTTTAATAAAATGCGCTCTAAACTTTCTTCCGTCTGATCCTTCGGAATTTTTTTCTAAGCTTAGTGTTAAAAAGATTTGGGATTTCTATGATATTCCGCCAGATAAAATGGCATATTTCTAAAAATCTTGAAAATCAAAATAATTTACTGGAAAAATTGCAAAATAAGATACATAATAAAATTTCTTTTATTACAAGTTTCAGATATTTTTCTGGGAGATTTAAAAGGGCTTATCTACTCTCCGTTTGTAATGCATTTATAAATTGTTGAATTTTCTGCAAAATAAGATTATTTAAATTCTTTCTCTGAAAAATATCCTTAATAAATTTACTTAAATTTATTAAATGTTTCAATAATAGGGATAATATATTCATTAAAACGTGCCAAAGCAAATTTAATTTATTATAGTATTTATGGAGATAAGTTTCCATATGGATTAAATATATAAAGTGTTGTAAAGGAAGATATTTGAGAAGTGAATTTTTTTTTTACTAATATATTTAACGCTAACGGTATTCCCTTCAAAGAGTAATTTTATTAAAATTAATAAATCGCAATTTAACTGAAGTACAAAAATCACGAACTACTTAATATTTTGTTGAGCTGAAATCAATATTTCATAGAGAACACAATTCTATTGTCAATGTTCTATCTCGTTATTCTGAACCAAAAGTCATTTGACGAACATGAGTTCCTTAATACTGCTCCAGTGGATGACCTTGAGGCTCAGCTACACATCAAACGTTTTTCATCCAATCCGTTTTGCACCCACGGACGACAGGTTTTTCGGAGTTGATTTTCGTCTCCGAACTGAAGTCTCGTCCCCTTTAGCTCTCTGACCAATGCGGTAGGCTCTCAGTTAGCTTACTGCTGTAGTGTCCAATTGCAATATGGTCTTTCATCTCTTATACTCCGCGATTATATCGGCAATTCCTCACTCTGCTGATATACCAGACTTTCTCTACCTTGATCCTTTGATAGCTAATTAACAATTAAGACAATTTAACAAATTCTACTATTTAACTTTATTTAATTCCGATGAGAGGGTCAGTTATTAACATAATAGGAACCTCTTAATTTTTGGTCGTTGCAATCTGTTTTAAATATGATGAAGGACGAATCATGAGTCAGTATCTCACTTGTTTAATATCCAGATTGCTCCAAGTGATAATTGTGAAGCTGAATTCCATTTAACACACGACCTCCCTCCTTTGTTCTGCACGATGAGTCTTAAACAGCACTGCCCATTCCCTCTCCATTTTTTTACAAATTAATATAAGTAAGAATAAATATATCAAATTAAGAGTCAAATTATCAATTAGAGTGTAATGAATTAAGAATAAAAGCAATCATATGCTTGAAGAAGCAACAAGCTACCCACGGGTAATTTCCCTAGTGCAGGTAATATGACCATTTTAGGTTGTTTCTGCGTCAATTTCAAAAATAATTAACAGTTGACCCAACTAATTAGGAATAAAGAAGAAATAACTTATTTTACAATAAAGTTAAACTGCTGTTTGTAGAAAATGCAACACCATGAAGGAATCATCAGAATCAAATGAAATTCGCAGCAAATGTCAATTATAAGATATTATGCAAATTAATAAAGTTTCAGAGCCATCGCGCGTGCGCGGCGCGCGCAGCGCCCTCTGAATTGATGCTGAAAGCGTATAAATAAAGTGCTGTAGCGGGACGTTGAAAAAAGTCTATGATTATTTGTTAGTGGCAAACGTTTAGTGAGACCTGAGTATGCCTCCACGACGGAAGAATAAGAAATTCAAGCAACTTACGGAGTTTGAACGAGGGAGGATAATCGGCCTTCGAGAAGGAGGATTTTCCTATCGCGCAATAGCAGCTCGTATGCAGCGGAACAGTTCCACAGTGATGCGAGTTTGGAAGCAGTGGACCGACTAGCACCGAACAACTCGAAAAACAGGCACTGGACGACAGAAGGTGACGTCAGAGCGCGATGATCGACACCTGCTCCGCATGGCGGTGAATGATCGCACAGCTTCCTCCAGGCAGCTGGCAGCACGTTGGTCTACTGCTACAGGTGTACAATTGTCGGCTTCGTCAATTCGTCGTCGTCTGCTGCGCCGTGGATTGCGTGCAAGGGTGCCTTTATACAGGATTCCCCTCACGGCGAATCATCGACGGCTGCGGCGGCAGTGGGCTCTTGAGCACAGAGACAGGCGAGCTGATTGGCACCAAGTTGTCTTTTCAGATGAATCACGCTTCAATTTGTGGACCCATGATGGCCGTGTTCGTGTTAGACGTTATGCCGGTCAACGCTGCCTTCCTGAGTGTATTATTGAACGACATAGTGGTCGAACACCCGGAGTTATGGTCTGGGGTGCGATTTCGTATCATGGACGATCCAATTTGATACGAATTGAGGGTAATCTCAATAGCAACAGGTACGTCCGTGAAGTGCTACAACCCGAAGTCGTTCCTTTCCTTCAAGGCATCCCTGGAGCTATCTTTCAGCAGGATAATGCACGCCCACATGTTGCGCGGACTGTTCGAGACTTCTGTTCAGCACAACGCATGCAACTTCTTCCTTGGCCTGCTTATTCACCGGATATGTCGCCTATTGAGCACGTGTGGGATATGGTTGGTCGGCGTCTCGCTCGTGATCCGCGTCCTGCAGTTTCCAAAGACGAACTTTGGTTGCGCATACAAGCGATATGGAATTCTCTTCCTCAAGCAGATATTCAACATCTGTTTGACTCCATGCCACGTCGTATAGCAGCACTTATTGCAGCGCATGGTGGCTGCACCAAATACTGATTTCGGACGCTTAATTTGTTTCTTTTGTTTTGAACATTTCATCATTTATTTGTATCAGTACAAGTCGTTTCTGCATTAAATTTCATTTGATTCTGATGATTCTTTCATGGTGTTGCATTTTCTACAAACAGCAGTATATTTATAATCATATACAAAGGGGTATTGTAACTCTTAAATTCTTACTCATAATAGACCAAAATATTTAGAAAAATTTGTTCTGCATGCCAATTGATCCTTATGTATATTGTTGTGAATTACAGCAATTAAAATCGATGTTCTTGGTTTCAGGAAGTCGTATATTGAATAAAACATTTGTATGGAAAAATATAGAATTCGTTCTACCGAGTTCTACAATGACGGCGTTCGAAAGGTCAACAAACTTTGGCAGAAATGTATAACTCTGGATGGTGACTAGTCAGCGAATTCTTAAGAGTAGTAGAAAAAATTATTACCTTGATTATTCTTAGAAAGAATTAAAACATTACAACAACTCGGGATGACGATTAAAATTTTCGATACTATGTGATATTTCAATCTATAACCATAGAAATCTATTTAAAGTGCTGTAACTTACATTATGCACATAAAGATCAATAAATACGCTGAAAAAAATTTATCTAAAAATTTCGGTTGTTTCTTAGTAATAATTAAATTTTTACGATATCCCTAGTATAGACCCAGTATATCTTCACACAATTCTTTTTAAACACGAAATAGCAAATCTTAATTCATTGCTAGATAGAGAAGGTAAGTATAAATTTATGAATTACTTGAAGGTAATTTAACTAAAAAATTGATGCGATTCCTTAGAAAATACCTTAAAAGTAAGACATGATTACAATTTTTTTATTCAATTTAATCTTTCATATTCAATTATAAAAAGCCTTTGTAGGAATATATTTACTGATATTCAAAGAATTAATCATTTTTGGCAAGATAATTCAATGAAAATAATAAAATTCTGGCACACGTGAAACCGGTTTTCAAATGAAACTCAAGTGTACCAATAATACATACAAAAGCATCATTTTTCTAAAAAAGAATTACAAAATTACATTTGCTAGTCGAAGACTTGATGTAATGTTGCAATATTCTACAGTATATCTAAAAATACAATAGCTCTGTTTCACAAACAAAATACTACATATTTTCCACGAATAAAAGACGCATAAGCCAAAATACCACACATCATAAGAAGAGGAAAAGCACTTCGGACAAATATACTTTAAAAGGAATTTTGAAGAAGAGATGGGACTGCAGTGGGGAATGCATTGAATAAGTATAAGTTTAGCTGTTTTTTGGTTTGGTTGTGTGTGAATCTGTTTTGATATTTTAAAAAATAATAGCATTCTCTAAGTATTGAAATAGGATATTTATTATTTCTAACCAAATACTATTATATTAAATAGAAACACGAAGCGAGATAAAACTGTTTTGCTTTTCAAGAGATGATTCTGCCTCTAGCATTTCATTTCTGTGATACGTAAAGTTATCTAGACTGATTTTGAACAAATTATTTTTGAGAAGTTCTGTGTGAAGTATATATATCATTTCAAAGAGAACAAGATTCAAGAAATCAAAATATTATTTAAAATTTTGTGAAATATATTAACATATTTTGTGAAACATGAAACGTGATTTATTTTATGGATCCCTTCACGCTAATACAGGCGCGTATACACACATACACACAAATATATAAGGCATCTCATGTAAGTTTTTGTAAACTTTTGAATTATTACTTAGATTATTCTTTTTATTTTTTCAATAAGTACATATTCAGTATGTGTCTTTTGCTGCATATATATATATATATATATATATATATATATATATATATTACTATATTTTTTTCTTTTGATTTTTGTGTGGTTTTTTTTTTAATCAAGGGAATTTCCATTTTCGTTTATAAATTTTTTGTGTAGGGATTGTTCGGTACATGGAACATTGTTTAATCTGCAAATCCAAAAAAAACCAAATTAAAAATTTTAAATTTTAAACTTGCTTTTCTTTATGGTTTTTCTATTGTTGGTTCTCTTTTTTTTTTGCTTTGGATTATACTTTTTCACGAGTGGATTTTTATCTTCTTACCGTTTATTGATTTAATATTACATCAAGTACATTTATCACTTACTTAAATATTTTTGTTTTCTAATTTTTTTTCTTTGTTCTAGGTTTTAGGAAAACACATTTTTTATTAGCTTTAATGGAACTTTTTCCATAATATTGAAATGAGATATTAGTATGTTATTTTGTAATTTGTATTATTTTTCTTATATTTTAGTTCATTGTACCTTACTAATTTTAGTTAATTATTTTATATTATTTCTTTATATTACTGAAATGAATGAATATTTTCATTTTATATATATATATATATATATAATAGAAAAAGGAAATGTTGATATAGATTTCGTTCTTAAAATATTATGAATGATTATTTTAATGGGATTTATTTTAATTACATACTTGAAAAGCCTAATATATTTCTTTCCATTAAAAGTATTACAGTTAAAAAAAGCTTATAAATATAATAAAAAATGCGCAGATTGGTTTTTAAATATAAATACATTAAAGATATGAATACATAACTAAAATGTAATTGGACAGAATATAAGGACTTTATTAATAAAGAACACAATTATGTCATTACTGATTATATGAGGGTACTAAAGGATAGATTATTGAGAAATATTATGAATATATGTAGAGGTTATCGGGCTTATGACCTCAAAGGGTATTGTTTCTTTAAGAAAAGCATTCTTAATGAGGTCAATAACTTTATAATGTTGCTATTAAAATATAGTTTCTCAATTAAAAAAATTAATGAGTATAAACACTTCATTGATAAAGATATTAATGATATAAATTACAAAAGTAAAAATTGAATTTAAATACAAGATATTAAAATAAAACAATAATATATTTGCGGAGAGACTTTCTGTAATGATAAAGTTTGAAATAAGTATGCAATTATGAATAAATATTATTATACTATAATTATTATGAAACGCATAGAAGAAAATAATGATTATTTAGAATATACTTTAATTTATATAGAAATTAGTAACAAAAATACAACTCTATATGCAAATACGTTTACTAATTATTACAATCAAATTTCCTTTCGATATTTAATACTCCAAAATTTTATAAACACTCCAATAAATTTAGGATATCATCTAATGATTACAATATTCGTATTTCAAAAACGAGGAAATTATTACAAAAATTTCACAAGATACTGTTGATAAATTTAATAAAACTGCAGTTATTAAAAGTTTAGATACTGTTAAATAAAAAACAAAGATTTATAACAAACAATTCATAGCTATTATTTTGAAGACTTCTTTGATTCGATAAACATAGATAATCTAATTGAGATATTGTTAATTATTTATTAGGATTATAATATTATTTTATTCATTGTTTAAGATAAATTTGAATTGTTAATTAATATTGTACTTGGAGAAAATTATACTTATTATGAAGATAAGTATTTAAGCAAATTTTAAAGATATTCCCCAATGTGACTGAAAATAATAGTGTGATGAATTACTTATACTATTATGAACATTATTATATTGATACAGATATTTTTGTTAAATATAGATAAACTGATGACCTTGTTTTGAATTACAATAAGCCTTCTGAAGATAAACCTAACTTATCTTTTCATCTTACATTAGATTTGTATTTAACTTAGATGTAAATTTTAATAATGGTTCACAGTTGTTTTGAATTAAAATTATTATATATATTGTTTGCGTTTATTTAAATTTAAGAGTTTTCTTCAATGAAATAATTTGTATGATTTAAATTAATCGAACTTGATAGTTTTTATTATTTTTACAATTTGTTGATTTTTTTTGTGTAGTATTTGCACGTCCTAAACTTTAATAAAAGATTTAAATATGGTTTTTAGGAATTATAATTCATAATTTAGGGAAATTTGTACAATACCTTTATATATATATATATATATATATATATATATATATATATATATATTTATTATATTAATATGAGCATTTATATAATATGCCTACACCAGTTAATTCAAGAAGCATAATACAAAGCCAATGCAAAAACAAAAAAAAAAAAAAACTATATAAAGTATAGTTACGTGTAAGATATGCTTTCATATGTCTCTCTCTGACGTTTAAATTGATCTCTTCATATATTAATGAAATTAATAATAAAAAAAAAACATGAAATACTTATTTATTAAAATGTTTCTCATGTTTTAGGGCGTAAATTAAATAGATGAATACTTTTTTACTGTATCTAAGATATTCATCTTCGTAAAACAATGTCTCTAAAATTAAATTACTTCGCGTTGAAAATATCATTCTTGTTGTATAACTCAAAAAAAAAAAAAAATAAATAAACCAACCAGTTGAAGCATTTTACAGAGATATTGAAATAAAATTCAACAAAATTTTCTTGAATAAGGCAGTATATCACTTCAAAAAATGGTAAAAGCATTTATGCGACACAAACTTGAAAAATAAATCATAATTTGTTATTTTTAAGTATACCATAAATTGTTAAAGAATGATTTTTCCTCATAGGTTTCTGAATTTTATACACTTAAATTTAAACATTCTCTCTCCCTCTTTGTACATACACACACACGCATATATATATATATATATATATATATATATATATATATATGTGTGTGTGTGTGTGTGTGTGTGTGTGTATAAATACATTTTATTTTTAAAATGTTATTATTTTAAATATTTTTTTTATTTGGTTTTGAATTTAGTTTCCTGGATTGCAATGCTTTATATTGATTTTCATGCATTTTTAAATATCGTATTAAATTATTTTTGTTTCATAGGATTTCCTTAAACAATGTTCCGAGTTTATAAATTTCTATTTTATTTTTTTCAGTTTTTTCCTTTTTGGTTATTTAATATAATAATAATTAATTTCAATATTCTCTATGATTTGTGCGCGCCTTTGATGATTGACTGGTTCATTGTAGCTTAAGTGTTGTCATTTTGGCTTAGGTTAAATTTTTTGTTCTTCAAATGGAAAAGTTGAATCATTTTCCATGCCTTTTCAAATTTTTGTATGACTTAAAATATAGTATTCATTAGTTTTTTTTCATAAGTGAGGGAATATTTTTCTAAATTTGATTTATTTATGTAGCACAAATTTCATTAAGTAATGGTAAAAGGTTTTTCCTATTTTTTTCACTCAATTTGTGTTCATTTCCTTGTACGGCATGTAAGTAGGTTTAATACACGTAGTGTGCTGCACTTGAAAATTTGTTTAATCTTTTCGTCTTATCTTTTTTTTTAAATAATTTTTTCGCTATAGTTACTTTATCTTTATTTTGGGAACCTTGAGTGTTTTCTCTTTTCTAATTGAATTTATTGGATTGAATATTGCGTTATTTTTTTATTTGATAAATATTACTGATTTTAAAACCTTTTAAGAAAAATACTTACTTTTCCGAGATAGTTTGGTCAATAATTCTAGAATAACCCAACTGAACAGTTCAAAGCCTCTTTCAGTGTAAAATTAAATATTTTACTTTTCCTGACTTTTCATAAAAGAAATATTTTATCTTATAAATGTTTTCAATTTATTCTTATTTTTTATTTCATTACATGAATTTTTTTTTTCTGTTGAATATTTGTTAAGTTAATTTGTTTCTCAATTTAATGTAGCACCTCTCACTTTCTCTCTTTTATTTTCTCTCTCTCTCACACACATGTATATATATACAGAGAGAGAAAGAGAGAGAGAGTAGAAAAAGAATAATAGATAATAAAAATACTTGAAATATAAATATTTATAATAGATTTATTTTTATTAAGGAGGGTTATTCAGAGAATTTTGTAAGAGAGAAAATCAGAGAATTTCAAAAAATATTCACTGTCTGGTGTTTTTATAAATAGCCGTTTAAAAAGTATTATTTCTGTGCACTAATGAACTGAAAAACATTATGTGTTCTTCAGAACCGAAGTCCAAGATCTTTTTTTTTTTTTTTTTTTTTTTTTTTTTTTTTTTAAAAATAAAGAAAATAGAGCAATGCATTGAAAATGTACGCTGATTCAAATTTATAGCCAAGTTTTTCCGAAATGGTCAGATTTGTTCCCACATGCTTGAGATTTTTCCTTAAATTCAACAACAAATATTTTTTGAGTAGAATGTTTTCGGAAATCGCATTTGTTCTATTTGAAGAAATAAGTTTGACTTTCCTGGAGTGAATTTTACTACACATAGGAAAACCTTTGTTCCTATTTTTTTTTTTCACCATTTTTCTTAGAATGACAATTTCTTTCTCAGCGGCTTTTAAAGATACTCTACTCAACGCAAGAACTCTTTCAAAGTGAATTTAGAAAGCTATTTTAGGTAAAACTGAATGTCATTCGGTTTTGTATTGTTCAATTTAAGAACATTTCTCGCGAGGTAAATAAAAGCCCTCAATTCGCAACTAGAGGCTTTAGTTGTTTACTAAAAATATCAGCTTTGGGAGAAGTTTTATCATTTTAATGATCTCTAAAAACGTATTCTCATATAATTGTTTTGATTGCTTGGTGCCGAATTACATTTGAGCTCGATGGTCTTTTGGCAATGGAAATCGTACATTTAAACCCCGTAATCTAATGAAATAAATAATATTTAAGTTAGTACTATTACATCGTACATCATGAATAATTGTCATCCTGCAATGACTCACATGCTTGTTAAAAGCAATAAAATAAGTTTTTTTTTTCGACTTTTTTGAAACTTCGTTTTTTTTAAGTCGCAGAGAAATAATGCAATTTTTTGAACGTGATGATTTATAATTTTTACTTTAATAAACTAGTTTAACACATTTCTAAATATCTTAACTATTTAAAAAATATCACTTGATAGTATCGCTCAGTTTTTGCATTGTTTAAAGATATATTGATTTGGGTGTAAAAACTCAATTTTTTTTGCTCCATAATGTAAAATAATTGTTTCATTATACCAATAAATGCTTAGAAATGCAATTAAAATGGAAATAATTAACAATATCTTTTGCAGTTTTAAATTTTTTAAGTTTATTGAAAATATGTATATTTAAAGTTTCATACTTTTGTACGAAAACTGAAAAGACAAAGCATGAACGAAACATAATCTTAGTACAATTTATGAAAAATAATTTTGTAATGTCACTGTACAATTATCGTAAGTTTATTTTAACTAGTTTTAGAATACCTTGAACAGAATGATGGAAAATCACACTTCAAGAAAATAAGTTTTAGAATTTTCTTTGTACAGTCACATGTAATTTGTATAAAAGTATTTTGGGAAATCAATATTTTAATTCATAAATTTTTCACTAAATCTTATTCTTAAGGGGAGACTACTTAAGGTCATTAGCTTGATGGAAGAACTTATTCGAATTAAATTACAGGTTAATATCTTGAGTCTTCATAACGACACGTCATGCTTGAAACGTGGAAGCTGCAAATTGAATAGAACTGTCGTCGTTTACAAGTCGATACTTGTATAAGTCGAGATCAAGTTTTTTTTCCTTCAAAAGTCCATCTAAAATTCAAATCTGGAATGAATGTCGAAATGAAACAACAATGCCTCGAATATTTGAGTATATCGCCAAAAGGGCGAGAATGTAGCCAAGCAGACATAATGGGTGGAATGTATTTCTATTCAAATCTCTGTAAAGTAAAACTTCAGACGCCAACGAAAATAAATATATCTCTGGCAACCCTGTCATAAACTAGCAGGTTTTTTACCAGTCATTTAATGTCTTGTATATGATATGTTAAAACAACAAACCAGTATTATAACAGCTTTCGAAAATAAGACAATTGCTTTTTAAAAAAATGAATAATAATTTCTGTAAGAATTATTTTCTTCATAACCTTAAGAACATATACGTAAGTGATAAAAACGTATTATATTTGGCTATTTATCCCTACTCAACTACTAATGGAAAATTACACGAACCTGTGGATTCATGGGTAAACAGACCCCGTCATTTAATTTAGAAACAGCATTAAAAATTCTCGAATTATGAGAGGAAATATACAGTAAGTCTCAAACACCTGATGGGATGTGAGGATTAGAATTAAATACCTGCTGATATCGGTCTAATTTTTAGTCTTTGTCACTACCGACATATTTTTTAATCTGCAACAGGTTCTCGTGCATTTTAAAATTCAACTAATTTTTGGGGTAATTTATCACGTAATTTGATCTGAGAACCTCGCCTTGTGAATCAACCATGGCTTATGTAAATCAGCATTACCTTATATGTAGAAGAATGGTGAATAAGAAATTATCACTGAAGAAAGCAAAGGTATTAGCGTGATTACCGATTGGAAAATTGATGTGCAGACGACAGTGGTACATGAAGGTGTGAAATGACCGACGGAAGCTGATATATAGCTCGGACCCAGTTTACAAGCTATTTCCATAGTCGGATCCAGATATACTGTTATTGAGATACATAGAATTTTCGATAATAATCTTTGGTTACGGCAAGAGTTAGTAACAGCTCCAGAATCATAGTAAGATTTTGATTTGGATTACGCTTAATACAATTAATGTACAATAAGGAATCAATTGAACGACAATTTTTCAATTGATTACTTTTTGCGTCAGAAGTGGACAAAGGGAAAGTGAATTTACGAAGGTGATGGAAAAAATGGGGTTGTCTTCAAACCCCAGTTGAAAACACTTGTGTTAGTAAGTGTCAATTACAATAAATGAAGCAAAGTAACTTTTCTAAATATCTACTGAATTGATTATTGTAAAAGAAAATATCATGGTCAACCGGCAGAAAACTTTATCATAACAAAATAAATTAACAAATTTGTGTGAAGAGATAGCACCAGAAGAACGGTCTAATTTAGAATAGCTTCCTTAAAGTTGCGAATAATATTATTAATAAGAGTTCAAATATTACCGATATCTTTTGGAAAATTCATTATGATAGTTTATCTGTGATTATCTTTCTCATAACTATACTTAAAAGTGAAGAGCTTTCACAAAATTCTGCAGACTCGTTATTTCAAGATACAATGTAACTCGCAAAATAAAGACAACGCCTGTTAGTGAAACTTCAATTATACTTTCATTTGTTAAGAAATTTGATACATAGTTTTAAATTTCAAATATTACAGTATATAAGAATATGATTTCTGATTGAGGTAAAAAAGCATAAGAATAATTTGTTTTGTAAATGTTTGATGCCGTTTTATTTTTAACAATGTTTAAAATGTTAAAATATATAACGAGAAGTAAACATTCTTTTCATTTTGGAGAAGGGGGGAGAAGTTAAAATTTCAACTTAAAAAAGTTATAATAAGAGCATAATTTCGTCACGAAAAAGTCATCAAAACTTTAATAAGTATTGCTAACGTTTCGTTAATACAAATTGTTCTGGACAATAATAATAAGCAAGCGCACAATTAAATTAATTCTCCCAGAGGCCATTGTAATTGATCAGTATAATAACGTTAATGCCAATAAATGTTTCCATGCAAATTTTTTCTTTACCAATTAAACATTTTTGTAATTTTTTTGAATTGTTTTCCACTTTTGGGACACATTATAAAAGTAACTTAAGAAATAAATTAAATATTCTATAAGTTTTATAAGTAAGGATAGACTAAAATACCAATATTCAATATAAAAAACTTATTTATCAAACAAAAGAAGTGCACAATTTGGTTAAAAGTTTAGAATTATTTTTTGCATTCTAAGTGCAGTAAGAATTTCTAGAAATCAGGCACTTTAATGAGATATATTTAACTTCATATATAAGTTATTCCATAAACTATTGCGTGTTACTAAATTTTGACTTATTTCAGTGATATCACGCTAGAAGGTGTTATATATCCAGTTTTGAATACAAGAGATGTGATCCTTTCTCAAACACGCTATATAAATATGATGTAAATTTAATGATAATTGTAAAATTCCAATGATAATGCTTTTTATGAAATAAGGCAAAAACGCTCAAGTTGTTATATTTTATTTATTTATTTTGATGCATTTCAGCACGAACAGCATGATGTTTTGAGCAGCAACATATACATTTACACGGGCTTTGTTTGGGTGAAAGACAGGGTAATAAACAATGCATTCACTAGAATTTCAGGAACATGATACCTGTAGGCAATTGTCCGTATCCTCACGCATATAAAAATATTTATTTCTGAAATGAATTGAAGTGTATATGTTATGTATTTGTTTAATGATATGCAATGTTCACTTTTATTTTGTTTGATTCATTTCGTATGTTTTTATTTTGTTCCAAATTGAACTGAGAAATGATGTACATAAGGGAAATAACTCAAATATCATCGTAACAGAGCACTAATAAAATGTTCCATTCGAAAGTTATCAAATAATATCGCACATAAATTAGCACTTTTGTTAATATCTTATATTAAGTTAAATTATAATATTAAATGATTAATTAATTAACTTAACGTCGTTACTTGATTTCTATTAATAATTTGCAAATTCTTGTCGTGTAATTGATGTTTTATTATGATGTAAGCCTAACTTTTAAATATCGTAAAATCCAGGCAAATGTTTCTGAGTTATAAGGATTAATAAATAGGTTCCCTAACAATAAGAAAAAGCCTGAAACATTAAAACTTATAAAATGTTCATGAACAATTCTTACAAAAATGCTGTCCTCACTTGAGAGTTATTTTTGAGCTCTAAAAATATTAAAGAAATGTTTGAAAATTGATAAGAAGAAATTTAAAAAAAAAAACAATATGTTGCTAAATGTAGTTATGAAAGTAATTGAAATGTAAAATGCCAAAATGTTATATTTTTGGATTCCTTTATTCACACATAAAACTTTCCCTGATACACAGTTTCCTTCATTTAATTAAATTGATCAGAAAAAAATTAATATATAAATTAAGGTCCCGAGTCGATTAGCTCCATGGGGCTATATACTAGTTTACCATTGTTAACTCTGTGTATCATTATTATGCGGTGTTTCAAATCAGAAAGAAACAATATGATGGTGTAATGAGCTCATTTTTTCAAAGTAACAGCATAATATTTCTTAAAAAAATTAAACATAAAATCATATTATATTGATATTAAAATTAAAAAATAACTCTGAAAGATTTTCTCTAAAAATTATAACTAAATGAAACGTTAACGTTTTGTGGATCAATCATTTGGTCAAAGAGAAATCTACTACAAGGGGTGTCCACAAGTAAGATCACTCAATTTCTTAAAAATCAAAAATGAAAATTATTTTTAAAGTTCCTTAAATTTATATATGTTCATAAAATGTTCATTTCTGACTTAGTCGCCTTTGTTTACAATGCATTTCACGAGACGTGTGATGGGTTTCCTTATATTTTCGCCAAAAGAGTTTTCCTCCTCTATCTTGACTCATTGTTTTACGGCACTCGGATCATTTTTGGAGGTCAAAAACCTTTTTTCATCAATAAAAGACTTCAGAAAAGTGAAAAGATGAAAATCTGTAGGTGTTAGATCAGGGTTGTGTGAGGGAAGATTGATGATATCCCAACTGAATAAATCCTAAGAGTAACTTTTTGCGTTGAAAATGCATTGACATGCATTAAAACACAATATTTGTCTTCATTCCCCTTATTTTGTTCTATATCATCTTCCGTAATTTCTCAGGGTTTCTCAATACCGTAAGTGCAAAATTTCAATGAGGATAATCCTTTTACGATCCCATAAGGTAGAGGTCTAGATTTTTGAACCACGATAACAGTTTTGACTTTTTCTACCCCTTTAAATTCACAACACTACATGTATGTGTCTGTACTGTTTAGGACTCTGTCCCTTTAAGCAGTTTTTTTTTATTTAACTAAGAAAGAACGTTACGTTTACCCTCGTGAAGAGAAACCGGATTTCTCTTTTCAAATCTCAGCAAGGGGAATTTGGAATCGGCACTCATTAAAACTCGGTAATACAATAAAAGTTTTCAACCGACTGAGACAAAACAAGGCCACACATTACACCTCCCCCCCTCCGATTTTGATCTTGAAAGTAGTTTAACGAAGTTTGTTAAAAAAAATATCATCATTGAGTATCAAAGACTCATATATTTTGAAAACCTTGCATATGGCCCACAAGCAGTAATACCGAATACATCTGAGAATATAATCGGGATTAGAATTATATTTGGGTCGCAGACTACATAAATCATGAGCTAATTATACTGTAAAATGTTTTGCCACACTGAATAAATCTTTCTGTTTTAGTTGGCTAATTTACTTAATTTAACTAAGTGATTTATGAACATTTTGATTTAGATCCTTTTGAGATATTGACTTTGATATTCATTTAATTCATTTCGAGATGAAATTTCTGAAAGTTATTTCAAATATACCCTTTTAAGCGATTGCTTTTTTTCCCGAGCTTATTTATGCAAATATGTAAAAAAATAAGTGAATTGCATGTTTAGTTTTGAATGCAATGGATTTTTACCTATAAAAGAGTGAACATATTAATGATGTGAAAAAAGATAAAATAAAATAAATGCATTTCCTCCTAAAGTGATCCTGTCACTAATAGGGTTGGTGTGCATTAAATTTGGAATACATTTAATCTGTATTTCAGGAATTTTCCTATTTCACTAATTCATTTAGTCAAAATTTGAATTTCATTTCCTAACTTATATTAAGTTAGTTATTAATATGTAAGGCCCAAACTAAAACTTTTTCTTTTACATTTCTTAAATAAGAGTTAGTAAAATAGATAACTAAATAAAATTGACTACTTAATTATTAGACTGTCTTACATGTCTGGCTTAATACAAAATTCTGAAATATTATTTTCCATTGAAGTAATGTTAGACTTTATATTATTAGAAAATAATTTACGATAAATTAAGGTGTTATTATGGTAATGTAAGGAAATATAAAGTATCTATTCACATCATTAATATTCTGTAGTTTATCAATAACTATATAAAATGATTTAATAACCACATCATATCTCAGTGTTTTCAATTATTGAATTATTTTAAAATTGCAGTTATTATCATCGTGAATGCAATTTGAAAATCTAGCTTGGCAAAGATCTATAAATTTATAAAAATATACTAAAATGTATACAAATATTTAAAAAAATTGTTTTAGTATAAAAAACTGAGTGAAATTCAAATTTTTCGGTATTGAAATTTAATTAATGAATCAAAAAAATTATTTAAGCATATATTTTTGCAAATGAAAGAAGGAAAACAAGTTGATCTCTAAGCTATTCACTACCAAATAAAAAATAGCCACTGAATCAAGATCACATTTATTTACGCTCCATTTAATAGATGACAGCCGCACAATGGAAAGAAATTTGCCATAGGAACGTCACCACCTATCACAAAAGTAGTTTTTCAAACACACGCACGCACGCACGCACGCACGCACGCACGCACACACACACACACACACACACACACACACACACACACACACACATATATATATATATTTATATATATCTGCGTGTGTGTAATGATTTGAACTAGATTTAATTAATTTCCAATACTTTAACTATCATAGTGGGAAGTTCACTTATTTCCTAATACAATTCTTGATTTTGCGATTTACGTTATCACACGCTCTTATAATTGCGTGATTCAGAATCTTCCAAATTCCAAGCCATTAGGAATAATCTCTACTCTCCATTTTGTCTCCAGATAAAATACCCAAAGATCTGCAGTGACTCTCTTCTACAACAACATTAGAAGTTAAAAGCATTAATAAACCAGCCAGAAGTGATATCTTTTCGGCCTGGTTGGTAGGACCGTCAACTTCGGACCCACTCGTCCAGGGTTAGAAACAACGCTGTCGCATCAAGGTCATCAACTCTCTCACCCTCCATTAAATAGGAAGAGCACCGAAGTGGTGCACGGTGTCGGAAATCCATTGGCCGCTGAAGTGGTGACTCAGGACTTGAACACTAGATGGCAGCACATCCTGTACTAACTGATTTCATATGCCCCCGACACAAAAATACTTACCTCTGTAACTACTAAGACAAAAAGGCACTCAAACTCACGACTAGTAATATTCCGGCTCTGGCGCACGTGTCAACGAGATCCGCCACTCAACACACAGCCTATGACTCAACTGGAAACTGTCCCAAGCAAAAGTCAATTCAACAGGGAGGGGATGTATATTAATTGCAGCAATGGCTGATAAAATCGAAAAAAAGCAACCTTCTGTACAAACCAAGCAATCACAAGCAAAAATTAAAAAATGGAACCTTCTGTACAAACCAAGCAATCACAAGCAAAAATCAAAAAAGCAACCTGCTGTACAATCTCTTCGTATCATCACGATGATACTGGAAGGGGAGTAATTCAGCAACTTTCATCAACAACAATGTCAGGAGTTAAAAGGCCTTACTCAATCAGCCAGAGGAGATATCTGTTCAGCCTGGTTGGTAGGACCGTCAACTTCGGACCTACTCGTACAGGGTTCGAAACAACGCTGCCGCATCAAGATCATCAACTCTCTCCCCCCCCACGGGGTCGGGAAAACCGCCCGCAGCCGAAGATCTCTAAATCTAATACAACGTGATCAGAATAATGCTTGCATTTAAGGTCTCAAACAGGGAAAGTTTTTTCTTTGTCTGATTTAGCTACGTAGGCGAAAGAACGCGCGTGTGGTGTGCGCCGCCAATTCCATGATTATCCTCTCTTTCTCATTGAACGTAAAATCGACTTTACTCAGATAATTAGTATTTATTTTTAAGCCTTGACTGTAGCAAAAATAGTATTGTTAATTCACAATACACACACACACACACAAACACACACACACACACATATATATCCAAAGAAAAATATTGCTTTCTAGTGATAATTTCTTTTATCATTTTGTGTTCCTTTAACTTACTGGATAATTTACATCTAACTACAAACAATTTATATTAAAACAGAGTTGAAAATATAAATAAAATATTCCTCTTATAATTGCTATACAACAAAGCCATTTTCACGTGTACTTTTATGTTGTAAAACGAATCTAGTATGAAATGTAATGCAATGCACCGTTTTGTTTTAGTAATTGCTTAGTATGAATCACTTGTTACTTTTATTGAATTTTATTAACAAATATTAAATTAAAATTGATTTGTAGTTTATTTCTTATATTACTTGTTAATGAGAAATGATGTAATATCACTAAATAGTATATGGCGAGAATGTATAAATACGTATTTTGTTAGTATTGCACATATATGATTGAATTTTTCCTTACATTTAAAAAAGAAACGTTATAAAAATTGATACATGTATTTTTTCCATACAAAACTGATTATCCCTTTCAGTAAAATCTAATAAGTATATAATTTGACTTATTACACTTGTTGATCTCATCAGTCAATGTAAGCTATTTCAACAGATCCTTCCAAATCTCCGAAATGATAAATGGGGTTGAAAATCTCTCCAATTTTTTCATCTAACACTTCTTGACTCATATTCAAGATACGGCGAACAAAAAATGCGCGCATATATTTTCTCTGAAAAGACCTCCAGACGGGTGACATCTGCGATCAGAATCAAAAGACAGATTTTTTCCCCGTCCCCTTTCTGAAGTGTAAATGTCCAACTCAGCATCTCGAAGTCAACTTCCGTCCTGCAAAGACGTATCTGTCTTCCTTTAACCTTTAATCTCAGTAGATATTCCGGAACAGAATATCAATATGCTTCCTTTCCTGGCTTCATTTTTTTCGTCGCCAAATCTGTCCGTGCAGGGCGAATTCTCAATCGTTTTGAATGGAGTTTCAATACAATAGTAGAAATTCAAAGGGATTCCACCTGAAGGTAAGAAGAAAAAAAAAAGTTTCTTTGATGCCGATTTTATGCCAATCTTCCGTCTTTCTATTCATATTGAAAATAGCTAACACGGTTCGTGAATTTCATTCAGAACCATGTTACCAGCGAGCCAGATTTTGTTCTTCCACCAAAGAAACGCCAAGCAGTGATCAGGAAATATCTATAGGTGATAGAAAATCACTTTGGAGCATTTTTAGAATTTTCTGAATGATAAAATGGGATGTTTTATGTACGGTTTGTATAGACTTCACTTTACTCATGTACCAATGTTTCGTATTTTTGTTAAAATTTAGATGATGGAAAAGAATAAATTATTTTAATATTTTGCTAGAATTATTACAACTGTTATTTCTGTAATAATATGTTATACCTATTACGAAATTCTTAAATCATTTAAAATAATATTCCTAAAGACCCTAACTCAAATTTTAAGCATATATATTTCAAATTTCAATAAATTAAAATGGGTAGAAGTTATCAGTTTAATTACTTATTAATTTATGGAATTAAGTGAAATGCTCTCTATCAGCTCACTATCTCTCACTGAATTTATTAAGAAGTTTTGTGTGAATATTAATTATCAAGTTTACCCGATAATCGGATATGAGAAGATGGTTATATATTTTCGGTGAAGTTTCACCTTCAACTTCAAAATGGTAGATTGGAGTCCTTGATCCAGTGATATTAAACTATGTCAGGCTTACCTAACCCGTGGCCCACCAGTTGTTAACTTGCAGCCTACACAGCTGGGTCATCTGAATAAATATTTAAACTATTATTGTACATAAAGGTACCAAAAAACTTTCGAATTTTAGTCGTTTGTATGATACCTTACTAAAAAAGGAATATCATATTACCTGATTCAATTTTTAACACAATTTTTCTTCAATATTGTTCAATAACAATTACAAGGCTCGTTTTAAAAAGCGCACGGGCCATCTGGTGCGATTGGGCGACACAATGTGCAACTAACCAGCAAATTTACTGGAGAGCGTGGGTGTACATCACTAGACGTAGGGATGGAATGTGAAATAGCAGCAGCCAGCCTGTCTAAAGCAAGCCTGATATATTTGACACAGACTACCTGCCTTCCTTTACTCTCATAAATACCATATAATATGTGTGGGGAGTGAATCTAGATACTTTCCACCGTACAAGGACATTCATTAAAGAAAAGTTCTCTCGTAGTAAGAAGTCACCTCTTCCTTTTATCCAGTCCTCGAAGAGAAAACTCCCTTCATCTCATCCAAGACCAGATCCTTAGCCTCTAATCACCGACCACCAATAGGGGATTTCTCCTTTTCATTACAAACTCTACAAAATATATTAATACCCATCAAATGCCAGAATATCAGAATTAGGACTTAAAATCTTTATTCTCGTTGAAATCAAGTCAACTTTGTCTACAGAATAGTAAATACGTTATTTTGCACATCTCCAAATTGAGCTTTCCTCTTTTCAATATTACAATATTTTTCTCACTTTTTGTTCATTTTTCATCCAATACTTAATACTTAAACTCATTTCTATCTATTTTTAAACATGCTTTTCAGTTTCGAAATATGTATTGGTTCCTGATTATGTGGTTGCTCAGAAAACAGTTTTGAAACAACTTTGATTTATAATAAGGAGTAAAAAGAACTTTAAAAATTGTGAAGAAATAACCTAATTTATTGTACAAATTAAATTAAATACGTTGAGGATACTGACGGAGATTTAAAAAAGATTTCACTCAATTTGATAAAGGTAGGAGTGATAGATCTGAAAAATCTGAGATTCTGAAATGATTTAATCGAAGACGATCATTTTTAAAGAAATGGGATTGCATTGCTATTGATTTCCTTACAAATGTTTGAAAATTACTATAATTTAAGAGAAAGAAATATTAAAAATTAAATTCATAGACATAAAACATGAGGCTATGATCTTTTTTACAGAAATTTAAATTGTCTAATATTAATAAGTCTCGACCTGAGTGACAAAAGAACTAAATGTGGAAACAAGTACATGCCAAGGAAGAAGATAAATTTCCCAAAAAAATATATGACATGAGCCTCTCATAGCCAAAAGTCAGGTTCTATCATTGTTTAAAGATATATCAGCGTTCAAGAAAAACTAGCGTTTTTATCCTGGTGATATATGACATTACTTCAAAAGATGTTTACATAATATAATGTACACCTTATGATGGAATGTTGCTAATTAAATTATATTTTTAAACTCAAAAAATTCATTCTCATTCTTCGTATTTCTTGTGCATTGTTTATTTAAATATATAATTATAATATATTGAAATAAAGAGTCTGACACATACTTAGATTCTTCGGAATTCTACAAATAATTGTTCCCTAACTTGATTTAATACCATGCATTTTTTGGAAGAAAACGGTCAAATAGTAATGAAATTATTATGAATTCGAGTTACTTTTTGTATTTTTTTTTTCATTAATATTCTTTAAATCTCATAGCAAAACATAAAACATTTTAATGACCTACTACGTGCCTCACTTATTACACTTTTCACTTAAAATTTCGGATTCTCTTTCCCATTATACAGTTGAATTTTTATATAACAGAGTAAACATATATTATTCTTAATTTAAAATATCAAATAAGATCACCATTGCATTTATAATTTCATGGAATGTTATGATAAAAAGTTTAACAACAATTTCCTGATACAACTACTTCCTTTAAACACTTAAAACAATCCACAGTTTAACAAAAGCCTGCGTCAAACTCTATGTACCTTGATCTTTCAAAATCCAGTTCCAATGCAATTATCTCCCTATAAACAAGCATGATGGACTCTCTTCACTCCGATCCAAGGAACAATATCCATTCTAGGCATTTGAGAAACTATCCCTGGGTAATTATCGCTACCGGCCATTGAGTCTTGCCACGGCAGATGGGTGAGATGGGTGTGACGATTCTCTTGTGGCCCTAAGCAAATGATCATTAACTGGAGCAAAGTCCATCCTGCAATAGGCTTGCTTAAGCTCGGAGAGAGGTATCGCAGGTGATATATACAAGTTTGGGGATGTGAACGGTTTCCGGTCAATTGCACTAAGTGCTAGTAAGGGCAATATGGGTTAATTTTAATTGGTGTTGCTTATACAACTCGTACTTAACACTACAGAATAATTAATTGTGATCAGAATCAGGCATGTTGTTGCACGGCTATGTAATCCTTGGAGAAACTAAGTCTCCTTTTGAGATAAAAAAAAGGTATATTGATAAAAGGAAAAGGGATACCTATATAAAAACGAACGTAAAGGTTCCTCGGAAAAATATTTTATACATCGGAATTTGGATGTAAAGAAACACTTATTGAAAAATTCTAATAAGTCTACAATTCTGGAATACAGCAGATTTAAATCATCAATCGGTCAGAGAAATTCGTTTTAAAACTACATAATTATGCATGTAATGCATTAATTTGCTAATTATGAATTAAAAGGGCAATGTTTGTATACAAAAAACCAGTATTATAAAAAAAATTCTAAGTCAATTCCTACTTAGGTCAACAAAGAAAAATTTATTTTAGTTACTATTTATTAAATAATTACAATTAATATAAATATGTACATACACATGACAGAATCACAATATTAAGTGGTAAAATAAATTCATCCAGTAAATTAAATGGATGGAATGCAGTTTAACCCAACCACCCTTGGCGACAGGAATTATTTGGCGGTATTTTGCCAAATGTGGCTACCCTGGTCCGCTTTGTGGACTTAACGTTCAGCCAAAAAAATTCGCCAAGTTTCGCAATTTTTCAAATCGCGCCAAGTGGTTGGTTTATACTGCATTTTCACCAATTAAATTTAATTGAAATTTAAAAAAATAGTATTAATATCAAGTGTCATCCACTACAAGTTTAAAAAAATGTATTTGAACGTGAGTGGATGACTAAAAAGTACTTTATTAACGATTGAAAATTTGAACAAGATACATATAGGGAGAGTGTGAATTAATAATAGGAAGTTAAAAAAAAAAAGAAAATTGAAGCAAACTTTTATTTATTTTTTACTACGTAGTTCTTGTTATGTTTTCGAACACTAACTTCGGTTGAAGGTTTCGAAATAATATTCACTATTATTTAGAGTGGTAAAATTTTCTTCAGGGACTGGCTAGAAATAAATCTCAAGCCATGTAGGAGAATGATTGCATTACTTGTTTTGTAAATGTTTTCAATGAATCCAACTTCGAGTGAGTGAGTGACTTTAGAATTTTATAGTGCAAGAGCCAGATATGGCCATGCTGCGCCAAACCAGGTGATTCATAAAAAGTGGTTAAAACATTGCACTTAGGTAAAATTTAAAATCTTATTGGAACCAATTAGAAGAAAATTAAAAACAATGTTAATAAATGAGAGGAAATCAAAGTTTAAAATGAATAAAAGCGTAATCAGATCAGACTAAAAAGAGATAAAAAAGTAAAACACAATAAGCTAAGGCCGAATCCAAATTTTCTTTTGCTTCAAATTAGAATGTTCCATTTGGTCCACTGCATCCATGAGCCAGGAATCATCAACATCGTATAAAATGCAGTCATCGTCATCTCCAAGATTTGGTAGTAGGGTACTTTTTTTGGGGGTCTATAAGCATTTATAATTTTATATCAATTTTCGGTTTAGTGCATAGTGTAGGATGTGAAATGTTTCGAAACGGGCTATTTAATTTTTTTTTTTTTTTTTTTTGGGGGGGGGTGTCTTAAAACTAGGAGCATTTACAGATTTAGTAGTTTTGATAGGAACTATGGAATGCAAAATATCTGCCTGAGAAGATGACGATGATGTATTTACTGTATAGATTGGAAAAGACGAAGGTGTCGATTTGGATTGGGAAGACAATGGCTTAAGACAGTGAAGAGGCGGTCATATCACTTTTGTAACAGAAGGATCGGTTTGGGTGAACGTGAATCCAACTTCGAAGCCATCACCAACCTTGTTCATTTTGATAAAAGTATCCAATATGTTATGTGGGTTGATAATGAACCATAGTTAAGTTCTCGACAATGTGTAAAAATTACTCCAAATTGAAACCGTCATTTTATTCAAATAGGTAAAGATTAATGTTTTATGTGAAAGATGTTAGATAGATCTGTTGAAATTTTATCTCCTGCTAAAAAAACTCCTGCTAAAATGAACATTTAAAGTTCCACTTTATAATATTAGGCCATTTCTTAAATAGTACACGTAATTCTTTTTCCAAGAAACAGTCATATATGTAGGTAATTCAGAATATTTGTACAAAATCTAAGGTAAATTTGAATCATACAGTTAA
Source organism: Nephila pilipes (assembly GCA_019974015.1). NCBI lineage: Eukaryota > Metazoa > Arthropoda > Arachnida > Araneae > Nephilidae > Nephila > Nephila pilipes. The sequence continues at coordinate 86,395 of BMAW01013991.1, forward strand.
ATTTCTTAGAATTCTATGGTATATAAAATTTTGAATTGTAATTTAATTCAGTATACAGAATTTATGTTTGAAAGTACTCTGCATTTAATAAAAAGTTACGAATGTAGTAGACCTTATGCAAGATGTTCCTTTAGGTTCTCACACTATTAAAACAAACATAAATACAACTATTAGTTATTTCATACATTGGTTATGTTCATATACGATTATTTGTGAATATAGATGTGATTTTTCTTTCACAATATTAAAATAAGATTTATTTTGTAATCGAAGAATAAATTTTAATAAAATTTATATTACAAATAAGAACTATATTGCATTGAAATTTATAGATATCTTAATATTAAAATAAGATTTATATTGCTTTTAATTTAAAACAGTAAAGAATTTATAAATTTAGCAAAAAAAAGGATTAATTCTTGTTGCTTTCCAGTTACCTTAAAACACTCGATAAGCTGGAATTTTAATTTTAATTTATTTTTTCATCTTTTAATTAATTGTATAAAAAATCGTCTGATACTGATTGCATGTCAGACATTTTTAACGGAATTAAATTTTTAAAAAATTCTAAATTAAATTTATCTGCACTTTTTCTTTGTCAGTTTATTCTTATTGAGAACCAGGTATTCAATAAAATTACGTTTCAATGTTCACACACACTTAACATTAAGTATTATATGCTTGGATAAACTTCAACCTTGCTATAAATTTTGGAAAATATTTTTAACGAATTTTTTCGTTCTAATATGGAAATGGTTGAAGCTAAATTCTTGTTTCTCCTATTGCGAAAAAGGGAAAAAAATGCACGTCGCAGGTACGCGAAGAATTATGAAACTCAACCTGTAATTATTAATGTCATCTGTTAAATTATTCTTAACTAATTCATCTCCCGTGACAAAAAAGTCTAGACAATATCATCGAGATACTGATTTCTCTTATGCATAATTAAATACGGTTAATAAAAAAGTAGTACTAATCATTTTCCTTTAATAAAATGCACGTTAATGATCAATAATTTTATGTTTATTTCAAACAAAGTAACATATAGTATCTTTTTTGTATAATTTCCCCTAAGATATAAAATATTGCACGTATTTATAATAAAAATAATAAAATATAATAAAATATTTAATAAATAATAAATATATTTATTAAATAATAAAATAATAAAAATATATAGTATTTAGTTTTATTTTTCTGTATTAAATATTTGATAAGGCTTTTTATATTTCAGAACAGAGATTATAAATCCACATTTTAATATATTATTAAAAAATCTAAACTGCATACTTAAAAATATTTCAAAATTTTGTATTTCTTCTTAGGATAATTTTAATACAAGTTTTATTTTACTTATGTGTAATTTTCGCGAAAAAGAGGATTCATTTTACTACAAATTACAACATAAGCTAAAGAAATACAATATTGTAGATAATTCAATATATTTTTCGTAAATAGAAATTTGTAATAAATTACAGTGTAATGACTGAATATTTTTGGTGAGCTATTCACATTTATGTTCTCAAAATCTAAGAATTAAAAGCATTTGTTTCAATACTTTGATGCATTTAAGTTTTGTATTCCTTATTCAAATATTTAGAGAATTTTGATTTGATTTCGATATGAATTTTGTTGATGGCCTTATTTTTAAAGAATTCCTTATTAATAATTATTAATATTAGATATTTTATATATATTATTAATTAAAGGTATGATCAGATATATAAATGTCAGAAATTAAGCTGTGATTTTACAGAAAAATAAAACTTAATTTTTCTTTTTTCTTTCGTCATTTAATTTTATGTAAGAATTTAGAAACATATTTAGGTAGTATCAATAAAATATCACGATTGTTTTAAATAAAATTATTATTTTTTCGGTTTAATTATCATCAATATAATATAAAAGCTAAAAATATATGAATTCATAATAGGATTTATTAATTTCACAATATGTATTTTAATTAGTATTGGCTTTTTCTGATTATTTTAAAATTATTTTTAAATTCATTCGTATTACTTGAGAACTTTCAATAAGGGATTACATTAATTAGTCTTTTATAATTTTGCTTTCCACATGTAAGCGAGGGAATTATAATTTCGAATTTAAATTCATTAGCTCATGTAATTAAAATATTTAATTAATTAAAAATCAAAGGGATTAATTTTCTCAAATAAATATATTTATGGTCAAGGTTATGATAGTTAACTTCATAAATTATGCAGTACCCGAGAAAATAACCCTGCTTAAATTGTTTATGCAACTAGGATTGACAAAGTATTTTCAAGAAAATATTTTGACATATAACAATTATTATAAGGACCATTTGGATAAAAGTACAATCTTAAATGTAAACATGTTGTAAATTTTTTCCCCTTTAAAATACACTGTATTATTAACATCTTACACTTTTCTATTCATTCTGTTGAAAAATCTAAAATAAACACAAAATTCTAGTTCAAAGAGTATGTCATCTAGTTGACTCTTTTACTAAAGCCCAATAAAATTTTAGGCAGATTAATTTGTTAATAATTTATACAAAATATTCAGGTGAAGATATAACTGTAGATGATACTTTTTTCTTATAAAATACTAAGCAATGAAATTGTAGTGTGGTGATTAAGCTATTTATGATAACAATGTTTTTTTTTTCTTATTTAAACAGTAAAAACCATTAGAGTCTTTCATTATTTAAAAACAACTGAATAATTTGCAAAGAAGTTGCAAATAATGATATATGTCCAATTTCTAAATGGCTGGAATATAAAAGTTGGAAAAAAGAAAGTTAGCAAATGCATAATCTTGATCATAGTACCTTGGTTTAAGCATTCCAAATTAATCGAATTGAATTTAAATTTAAAACATGAACATCGGCCAACGTTTCAAGTGTTATCGATTAAACCGGCCACTTCTTATGCATGATAGCGTTTAAAAAAAACTGTGTCTGATCTTAAGATTTTCAATTTAATGTTAAAATATCTATCATGTTCAGAATATTGTTGAATAGACGTTTTCTGCCTGCCCTATGAATGATTATTTTTACTTAGATTCTGAATTACATTTCACTGGTAAGATGAAAAAATAATATTTTTGCCGTGATGGAGCCAACGAAGCAAAACTTATTATTTTGGCATGTATTTGAAATATGTAAAAAGTTACTATTGTTTCTATAATACTGTATGTCTTCACTCAAATTCAGAGTTTATACACACTTTTTGTGACTGAAACTCTTTTCTGGTATTTTAATTTTTTTGATTAAATATTAAAACACAAAGCATTTGATACCTAATCACTTTCTTCAAATTGTTTTCATTATTCTCTTACGTGCTTGAACAATTTGAAGGTATTCTTTTGGGAAAATATAAGCAACATATAAGAAACGAGTGTTGTGTCTTACTGAAATACAAAGATAAAGCATTCAGATATCTAATTTTTGTTCATTTCTTCATTAGGGTTCTCCCAATCCTCTTCTATTCAGTTGCTCTGGTACGAACTAATGCCTGGTAAAATAATGAGCCTATTATAATATTTCGGTTAAGTCAAAAATAGAAATTGCTGAAACGTCTTATGACATCCATTCAAAAAGTTCGAATATACGCCTGGTATTTTGATTATAAGTAACTGAATATAAAGTGGCATATCGCATGGACAAAATGTTCTTAAATTGATTAAATATATGCGTTTCATTCCTTAACTCGAATCTTAATTGGCTATTCCCACCGGTACTGAAAAAAAACACACACAATATAATTGAAAAAAAAAACTGATTAATTATCATCGATTTGGAATAAGTATTTGGTTTGGTGTGTTAAGTTATCTTCGTTGCAAAAATTTTCCAGTGATCGCTTACCCACCCTACATATAGAAAAATATCTCCCATGGAGAAAAATGTTGCGAGAAAATTTTTATAAAAACACTCATTTGGTAAAATAGAAACATCTACGTTGAATTTTAATCAATAAACGTATCGAAAATAATAATAAAAAAATTGCGATCAATAAACTCTCATAGGATGATTCAGAGCCAAGATGTCCTTTCTGGTTTTATACAGATGTATTACGAGAAGAAAGATAAATGATGACATAAAGACAAATACAAAAGCTTAACTGTACTGAATCTTTAATCAAATCTTGATTTAGTAATCGTAGAAAGTTAAGCAATGATAATGAGTTGACTTTTTCATACTTTAATAAACATTATCAACCAAACTGCGGAAGAAAACGCACATAAAAGAATGGAACATCGAACTATTTTTTCGGAGAGAATAAGTGAGACACAAGCCTTCAGGCGCCCGGGCGCCTCCATGTTATTAGATAAAGAGATACAATAAGATGCACAGTGCACAGAATACTTCATTCAGTAATACAAAGAAATAAACACAATGCATTATATATTAAATATCACAAACGTAGCTTGACAAGATTATCAGACACGATTCACATAGCACAATTGTCGACTCATGTATAGAACAGTTGTTTCAGCCTATCAAAAATTAGATAACTTCAGCTGCTTCCAGAACTGCTTTTTAAAGTGCAGAAGATCTCGAATAGTTTTTTTTTTAGCTATCTAGTTACCGATGAGATTCTCGTAGAAAAAACACCTGCACTTTCAATTGTGCAAATAGCAGATGTTCTAAGTTTTTTTAACACTTGGAGTTAGTAAATACGTTTATATGATAGATAATGTAACTCATTTGTGAAACAATAATTTTTATAGCTCGTACATTTTGATTAAATCATTATTTAGTTATTTGCTGTACTAATGATGAATGATTAAAGTTATTTAAACGTTTTAGCTATGATTTATAAAAACTACACATAAAATTGCAAATAGAGTGCTTATTTCATAAGGATACGTCCCCTCACTACAGTCTGATGCCCTGATGAAAATTCCGGGCTCCTTGCGGAGCGCGCATTTATCATAATTGCTTCGCCATTTTTATAACGAACGGAAGTTGAGGATCTCATATTTATGCCGAGAAGAAGGCGAAGAAGTTTTCTTTAATTTAGATGCGTTTTTCACTATCTTATATTACTCGCATCTGAAATGAAGTGAAATAATTTAGCATTCAAATAGTATTCTGGGGGAAGCGAAGCTCATTTCGGCGTGGCATAAACATATTTAAAAGCTCGGAAACTCACAGATAATTTATTCCATTTTGAAGTATTTGAAACACAATAGTTTCTGCTCAGATATGGAAAAGAGCATTCGTCTTCTGTGTGATTTCCGTGCGTAAGTTTGTATGTAAATCTCGGGGAGGTTTAATATTCAGATAAAGTAAAGCGCGTCTTGTGTTTAGAATTATTTTAATGCTACGATTTAATATTGAAAATGTATTTTATGAAAGGGTTTTCTTTTTTTTTTTTTTAAATAGTTTTTCGGTTTTTTGGGGCAAAAGATTTTAAAAAAAATGGGAAGTTATATTTATCCTATTTCAATTGAATATGTTTGCATTTTTAATTGAGCTATGAATTCTTTATGAAGAGTAGCGAGAAAATTATTTGAAGTGATATGTATTTTAGCTAATGTATCGTCGTTTTCTAATAGTTTAGCAAAATTAAAATGTTCTTAAGTAGAGCATTAAATGACAGTAGTATAGTAGGTTTAATGCGAAAGTAAAAATTATTATGGTAAAGCACCAACAATCTAACTAAAGAAAAACACCTAAGCTCTTTCTAAACTGCAGATACATGTTTAATCAGCAAAAATATAATAAACATGTGTTAAATTTACATATTAATAATAATAAGATTCAAAAAGTACCTGTTTTTTACAACAGAGGATCTTTGTAAAGCATGTTGGTGTTACCATTGTGTGCTACCATCTGTTAAATAGCACCAAAACGAATACGACACTGATTCGTATTTTAAAACTGATTTCATTGCCGTTTACCGCTAAATCAAGATTTGATTACAACTGCATCCAGTTGTCACTATCGATGTGACCTGGAAAATCCTTATGCACCGTAAACCAATCAACAATCAAAATATAGACTGAAATCCGGGAATTTTTCAGCTAAGATTGATAAATTGCTTAGTAAATGTCACTTAGAAACAACAGAAAAACTGTGGCAACATACCTTGTAATTTTGAATCTCAGTCAAGTAACGAGGATGGCACCTGAGTTTGTATCTTTATCTCCTAACTTCCACATCACACCAATGGCAGAATTTGAAACCTCTACTAGATTTAATGAGCATCAGCCCCACTAAATAGAGGGTCTTTAGTGGTATCAGGGCTCCAACACATGAATCGAGGAAAATAATGCCGCCGTGATTCTGCGACCGTTACCACTAAGCTAACGCTGCCACTTCGTTCGTATCAAAAATTGTTACATTCATTTTGGTTCAGATTATGCTATTTATAGTATAGTAGACTGGTAGTCCATCAGAAGTTTATTCGGATTTCAAACATCCAAAGGCATTTGTATAAATCGGTGGAGAATGAATGTTATAACTTGACACTGGATGTAGAGATGGATGTGCCAACTCCTATGTCGACCTTGTCATAAGACAATCTTACGTAACTGCGAAGTATGTTGATTTCACTTAGGGGATTCTTAAGCCAAGTAGAAACATGCAATTAGAAACATTTAAGATCTAAACCAATAAAAATTCCTTAATTAAGTCTTAAATAAAAGTTCTAAATTTTTGGATTCTCTAATAATCATCCAGTCATCTCTAATAACAAACATCTCCAATAATCACATTATTAGGCATATAATTTGTATGAAGAATGGGGTGCCACCTCACACATCGACCTTGCCAAACGACTGTGGCGCAAACTTGCGACTTACAATGATTTCTTAAGTTGATATTTAAGCAAAATATAAACTAGTTATTGAAACATTTAAGAACTGAACTAAAGGCGATTTGAAATTTTTAATCAAAATCTTATATTTTTGGATTATTTTTTTGAACATATCTAATAATCATGTTATTGGACGTAGCATAGGTGAGAAAAACTGGATGTCAACTCATATGTCGAATTTGTCATAAGATTGCGGAGTGAAATTACGTCTATTAATTATTAGATTTTTTCTATATAGTTGGTGTCTGGTTGAAAAACTGAATTCAATGATTTCGCTTGATATTAAAGACAGTTCTTTAAAGTTCAATTTACTTCATTGTTTATTCACTAAATGCGTTATATTCAATTTGTTCCGAAAGCCATGTACGTCAGATTTCAGAAACATTTATGTACTTAAATTTTGAACTCCTTAGACTAGTATACTATACAAACATCAAAGGAATTTAAGACAATTTCAATAAAAATAATAAATATTTCAAAGGAAGATGAATAAAAAGGGAAAATTAGAAATTTTTTATTTACAATACTTTTAGGAGAAAAGATAACTCAAGTCACACACTTCAGTATTAGATGTAAAAAATATAGTATAAAAGAAAATGCAAATTTTAAAATAATGTTCACAAGAATACCAGCTGAAATAAATATTTTTTTTTTACTTTTTATTTAACTTTTAAACATTTCTGCATATCAATGCAACTTATTACATATTAAATCTAGTAATAAAAAGTTTCTAGTAAAATATTGATACCTATTTTTATTATTTTTTATAATATATCTAATTATCTATTTTTTAAACCAGTTTATACCATAAAATGTAAAATAATTCCCTTTATATTCAACAAAATTAAAAGAATCTAGAACTTTCTTCATAAAAGAAATTAAATTACCCTAAGAATATTCCCAATATATATGTCTGAATAGAAGAAATTCCTTTCACAAAAATAACATGGACCATACAAAACAATGTTACGCATAAATGATCAAAAGAATGTAGGAAACAAATCTCCATTATTTTAGTTTCTACTAAACTACAATTAACGAAATGACACTACGAAAAGATTAAATGCTATATTGAATAGTGAAAAGCTATTAATTATTAAGGAACCCTGACAGATTTTTTTTTTTATATAAAATCTGTACGTAGGTCCAAAAACGATTAATTGTCGTTTGCAACTTGAGCTTTTAAGTAATAGGATTTTTCCTATTTTTGAGCAACCAAACGATTATTTAACAATAGTTTTGAGCAATGTTTCGGGTGGAAATATGATCACTTTATTCGCTGACGATTAATAATCAGCAAGCATACAAAAAGAATATTTTCAATATGCATACTTGAACTTTTTTCCGCAGTAATTTACTGGAAAATTTTTGTGCGCATATTATTCGCACATTTTATAATAACTTCTATTTCTTATGTAAATCTCTTTCCTTAAAAATGGGATTCGAAAATAAAAATAATAAAACAATTTTCATCTTCAAGAAAATTGTTATTATTTAGAATTAAACAATCTATTTTTAAACCTATTTTTGATTTTCTATGTCTGTATTTTAGTGAACAAATGAGTGTTAGTTGCTTAAGATACAAAATTAAAATTTGTTTATAGTTGAAATTATTTAAAATTATAATTATATTTTTAAATTTTGGTTTGTTTCAATTTTTACTTGTTTAAATCAAATTGCATATTCTGTTTAATATGTTTCCTAAAAATATTCAATTAATACCATGTTTCTCTATCTAAAAGTCTCAAGTTATTCCATTTTTTACTTGTTTAAATTAAAAATTTTAAATTTGCAAAAAAAAAAAAAAAAAAAAAAAAAAAATCATTATGAACATTTACATACATTTATTATATCTTAGACCTTTTAGAATAATATATTACTCAAAGATTTCAATTACATGGTATTGCTTTCGAAATCGATGTACAATCAATAATTTGCATACTCTTATTATTACATTTAGAATTTCTCAGAATAAAAATCGTTCTTTTGAAATTCAGAAATCTAAAATGTAACGGTTGACACACCTACAAATATTTTGGTAAAACAGGGATTCATTTCTAAAAAAAAATAAGTACAAAGTTATATTTTCCCAAGATGCTTGCACTACACACTTGTTAATTTACATATTATCGAGTGCTATATGAATTACTACATATGAATATCTGTAATCTAGACAGTATAATGAAGAAAGGAAGAAAAAGACAGATTGCATTTGAGTAGAAGAGTCAGAAATAGGGTGCGATTGTTAAGAGATATTTGTCCTCACGTTGACGTGATGTGGAAGTTTAAAGAGTGGGAAACCAATTGAAGTATTGTCCTCGTTAAACATGATCGAGGGTCACTGTTCAGTTATGATGACTGTCACCAATAAACCTTTTGTTGGTTTATATATATATATATTGTTGATTTTAGATTTTAATTGTTCTCTTGCTTTTAAGTTTTTTAATGATAAATTCATTTCTTTATCTTATACACACACACACACATATACATATATATATTAAGGTACAAAATTTTAACGTGCAAAGTTATTCCTTGACAAGATGTTGACATTTCGATTTCATTTACCTTAGCATAAAAACTCTACATATGTTTATCTTAAATTTCTTTCATCACACAAAAGGAAATGTTAGTTTCAGTTTCCTAATTAAAATGGCTTAAGTATTTTAAACATCTTAGTTAAGCTAAACTATGCACTGAATTTTAAGTACCAAATCTTATAAAAATGTGTAACGTATCGATAAACGGAAAGTTTTGTTATCTTTGTGTATGAATGATTATTTTTAAGTGCACTGCTCAAAAATTAATATTCATTCTAATTTTATAATTAAAATTCAATATTTATTTCTGGTATCTTAGCTAAATAAACTAAGCTTTTGCTGCCTTATAAAATATCTAATAATCATGTTTACGGAACGTAATGTAATTTTTGCATATAAATTATTCTTTTTAATTCTACAGTTTAGAAGTGTTATTAGTTCTAATTTTATAATTCAAATACAATATGTATTTCTAGTATATTATTTAAACTAAACTAAGCTTTGTGGCTTATGACGTCTTACGAGTATTTCTTTTATATACAATAGATATGCATAACGTATTGTAATACTTATATATGCTCCATTTTTTTGCAATTAGCTGCTCCGAAGAGAACATTAATTTAATTTTATTACTAAAATACATTATGTGTGTATTTCTAGTATCTTTGCTAAGGTGAATTGATGTCTATGGCTTAAAAACTTTCTCTAAATTATATCTCCCTTTATAGGCATAAGGAACGTAGGTATGTTATAATCTTTGAGTTTGTTTCATCGTTTTTCATCACACTACTAAGACGCGAATACTAGTACCATTTTTAATTAAAATGTCTTTTATTTCAAGCATCATGGCCAGACTAAACCATAAGCGCAGTAATTAAGAGATTTCTCTTATAAAGAAACCCAATACACCCATATACAGAGCATTTCTTCCATAATTTCAGCGAAGAAAATAACACATCAATCAATAACTCCCGAGACTAACCCAGAGATGGCGCTCGTAGTAAACCAGTAACCAGGTCTTTCTAGAGTACTAACCTTTGCTTGAAACGTGTCAAAATTTTAAGTCGAGGTTGGAGTAAAGTCGTTTTGTAGTTTGTTTAAAAAATGGAAAAAAACCGAGTTTCGTGTTCTGATAAAATATTGTTTTTTAATGGGTAAAAACACCGTGCAAGCGAAACAATGGATTGAAAAATGTTACCCGGACTCTTGTCCATCAAAAGCAACGATTTGTCGGTGGTTTGCCGAGTTTAAACGTGGTCGTACCGACACAAATGACGCGGAACGCTCGGGTAGACCTGTGGAAGCCGTTACACCGGAAAATGTGAGTGAAGTGACAAAAATTATAATGAAAGATCGTAAAGTGAAGCTCCGTGAGATTGCTGAGATGACACAGATATCATATGGAAGTGTATTTACTATCCTTCATGAAAAATTGAGCATGAAAAAGGTTTTTTCCAAGTGGGTGCCGCGATTGCTTTCGATGGAACAAAAACAGCAATGAGTCGATGATTCAGAAAGCTGTTTATTGCTATTTACTGGCAACAAAAAAGATTTCTTGCGAAAAAAAAAATTTTTTTTGAAAAAAAAAAAAAAAAAAAAAAAAAAAAAAACCGTTGGAATGATTGTATCACCCTAAAAGGTGATTAACAAAAGGTGTTATGTTGATGAATAAAAAAAATTTTGCAAAAAAAATGTTGTTTTCAATGTTAGCCTCGGGAGTTATTGATTGATGTGTTATAACCTTCAAACTAAATTATATTTCAGACTCCTGTCTGCGAAGTTCATATAAGTTACTAAGAATAAATCGCAGAATATCTAATACAGCAGACAAATTAGCTAAGAGGTTCTTTCGAACAAAAATGCAATATCTTCTTATCAAGGGCACTCGACAACCACGGAGAGTTGATTGTAAAGACAGCATGAAAATGTCCAGCCATCAAAGGAATAGAACAATTTTCCTGGGATAAAACGATCCCCTATTCTATTCCTGATGATTTCTGGCAAAGATGGATGGACGCGTATACGGACCTCTATTACTTAAGTTAGGTTGGTGACCACTTTCCTGATTGCTTTCTTTAATTGAAATACCAAATAAGGAAACCAGGAGAGAAGCAAAAAAGTAAGCAGGGTATATGGACCACCTACATCAAGCGATGTATTTTTTTTCTGTGTCTTACCACAATCATTTGGTTGTATTTCTTTGTTATGAATCATGGTTGTGAGGGACGGAACTGTGAGATTGAATCAAGAGTAACTAATAATTGGATTCGAAAAAACCAATCAAAGAATGCTTACTTTTGCATATTTGAATATTACTAAGATTCTTAGGATGAACATTCTAAATTTTATTCAAAAGTAATTGGAATGTTAGGGAGCGGTATATGAAACTTGCTACATGCAGACGAAACAAAATTTGGAAGTTACTATTATGAACAGTGTATGTAAGTGTCGTACCCAGAAAATAATTGTGTGTGTGTAGGGGGTGCATAACGTCATTGACGCGACAGAAGAAATTTTATTTCTTGGTAAAAGGTAAAGAATAAGGTTTATGAATCTTGTATCTCCTACTTAAAACCTGTTCAAGTATTCATATAATTTTATCAAGTTATAAAAATTTTAAAAAATTAAAGTTCATTTAAGAAAAATAATTAAGATAATATGAAAAAAAAAATTGCATTAATTTATGGAGTCTCTTGTCCCTCTCCCCCCCTCTCTCTCTTCATCAACAAACACTGAACCCCAGAGGCTCTATTTCAGACACAGAACAGAGTTTTCTACTCATTTGTCAGAAATCAGTTCAGTTGAAATCCTTTTTTCTCTTTGTGATGAAAACAAATTTAAGCATGAGTAAAAAAAGTTCTCGTATGTTTGAAATTTAGAATATCTATAATAATACAATGAGATTTATCTCGAAATGTTTTAATTTCGAGAAAAAATCTTTGGAGGTGCACATGTCCATTTGCACATCTCCTGGATATGCCCCTGGTGTATGTATAAATGTCTAATTTTAAACATCATATGCTATTGGGAATCGTTAAATCATGATATTTCTAATCCATGATAATACTTTTGTAAAAAATTATTGCATGATGAAAAAAGAAGTTAGATATATGTGTGAATATATAGTCAGTCATAAAAATCAACATACACGCTCACAAATGGCATTTTTATGAAATTTAAGGAGCTTAAAAACTGTAATATATATTATATAGAAATACAAATTGCCTTTGACATATATTTATGTAAAAAAAGAAAGACATCAAGGGGTTAAACAAAACACCAATTCAATTCCTTCACCAACCATATAACGTATAAATGTCTATATAAATATATAAAAAAAAGAAAATAATAATAACATAGTTCAATGGACTGGAAATAAATAAATGTTGTATAACTTAGCCTTAGGACTCAAGCAATCATCTTAGACATGATACAATAAGACATGTACGCATTTGGCATATAATCACTCCAAGTTTACAAAACATGTATATTTTGAAAATCTTCCTTTCGAACGCTGTATTTTTTACCTCTTTTGTCAATTTCAAAAAATCTGGTAACTAAAGAGAGACACAGAGTTGTGCAAATACTTTGTGAGGGAGTCTTTCTTTCCCCAATCTTTACTGAGCGTGTTGGATCGTGGAAATTTTGGAAGATTCATAGGCTATAAACTGTCAACAAGTTTTTTTCGCTTTATTTTGCATATCTTCACACACACAAGTGTTTGAAACTGTATATTATACTTTCAGTGAAGGTTACTTTCCCAATGTCAGCAGCCAACGTTGGACCCAAAACTATGATTTCTTCTCCAACACACCTCATTGATGGTACAAATGTATGAGTTTAAATTTTTCGTTTCTCTGCTGTCAAATATTACCACGTCCATCAGTGTTGTAGCCATTATATTTACTCTAATTGGTAATAAAACCCCAGATTTCCGTAGATCAAAATCTTTAGGATATAATCATTGGCGAATTTTAACCTTTAATTTCCTTTGAATGTAAATGTTTGCTTCGTGGAATTCTTCTAAGTAATACAAGAGATTGAAAAATTATTCTAACTGTTTTCGCATTACATAGCACTCTTAGTTATAATTTTTGCAGTAAAAAAAATTATCAATTGAAGAGCTGATAATTCCAAATTTAACATCACTTTTCTTCCTCGTGAATGCTCGAGCATCTCGATCATTCAGAATCTTTGGATGTCCTCTACGAGGTTTTTAACTAAACATATCCAGTTCTTTTCAGTATTTCTTATATTAGTTTGGACTGTGAATCAATGTTTCACAACAGTTTTTGTAATTTCCTCGTAAGATATATTTTTTTTTATTTCTCTTTAAAATAATGATGAAATTCTTGTGATAATGTGATTGCTTATGCATACTCAGAATTCACATTTCAAAAATGACATGCAATGTTGTTTCATTCCTGTTGCAATAACATTAAAATAGTGTGATGTTCTACAAAAGTACCTCCTGTATGTAGATTTTTGTGACATGAATTTTGCAATTTGTTACAAATTGTGGGGCAGTAATTTGTTTTTTTTTTTTTTGTCACTTATTCTTACAAAATATCTCTAAACTTATAAGATATAACATTAACATAAATGTAACTTTTTTTTATTGAAATATTTATCATTTTCAAACCTTTATTATAATAAGTGCATGTCGAATTTCATGTAACTGACTATATATTTGCAATTTTGCTTACTAATAGCTATAGTAAGATAAAATCTGTGAAAGATTAAAGGGAAATATATCCGATAAAAGTATTTTAATACTGGCATTGACGTATATTTAATAGCGAAGTTTCACATAATCTACATAAATTTAATAGATTTGTCTGTTAAGTTTATATAAACATATTTAAATTTATTCGAATAAATGATATAAAAATTGGTTACTAAATGTATATTTTTAAAAAATATTCCTCAGCAGTATTAACTTCATGTCAAAATACGAAATAATATGCAAATCAAATATATATCTTTTACGTATTTTGAAAAAAATATTTGCTAACATAATACAGTCTTACGTGACTAACACATAGTAACTGGAATAGCTAGACTGTGGTTTAACTGAATCGCGTGTTATATTATTATTTTATCAATATACACGTTGTGAACCAACTCTGACGAAGAGTTTATTCTTATTTTTTAACGTTAACATTGTGTACACTCAGGTAAATTTTCTCTAGACATTTCTGTTTGTCTTGCCTTTTTTTAAATTCATTCATTAACTTTGACTTTTTAATCGATCGTGTAAGGCCTTTTTTTTTAACTTTTACACTCTTTCGACATTATTGTGATTATACATGAACATTCTCATAATTTAACCAGTAATGTAAAAAAATTTAAGTCAATTCCTACTTAGGTCAACAAAGAATTTTTTTTTATTTTAGTTGCTTTTTATTAAGTTATTTGGCGGTATTTTGCCATATGTGGCAACCCTGCTACGCTTCGCATACTTAACGTTCAAACAAAAAAATTTGCCAAGTTTGGCAATTTTTGAAATCGCGCTGAGCGGTTGGGCTAATCTGCATTTTCCCCAATTAAATAAATAAATATTCGAAAAAAACTGTATTAACATCAAGTGCCATCCACTACAAGTTTAAAAAAATGTTTTTGAACTTGAGTGAATGAATTAAAAGTATTTTATAAGGGAGTATTTTTATATCTCTTT
Organism: Nephila pilipes; assembly: GCA_019974015.1. Lineage (NCBI taxonomy): Eukaryota > Metazoa > Arthropoda > Arachnida > Araneae > Nephilidae > Nephila > Nephila pilipes. The sequence continues at coordinate 101,421 of BMAW01013991.1, forward strand.
ATATATATATATATATATATATATATAGGGAAAGTGAGAGCTAATAGTAGGAATTTAAAAAATACAAAATGGTTGGATATAGAGTTAATGTATTTGACTATGAGAAATTTTATAAATTAGTCCTTTCAAAAAAATAATCCAAACTGGAACATTTCACTTTCCGAAACATGGGGATTCATATATATATACATAGAAAGAAAAAATGATGATGACAAATACTTAGTTTAGTTTCTTACATATATTTGTTACCATCTGTTAAAATCTACTAACACAACTTTCATACTAAGCCATTGGTTAGTTTTAATTGGCTGCCGTATTTGGTATCAAATAATTATTTGATTGGTGTCACATCAGGTTTTCACAGTAAATGAAACCTAGAATTATAATAAATAGCACAATAACCATAATGTAAAATTTGAATCATAATATATTCCTGTCCGAATTGTTTGCATAAGAGTCCTAATTTCCAAAATTTATCACATTCGTTTCTCTCTCTCTCTCTCTCTTTATCTTATACATCTAATAATTTACGTCGTTTCTTATTAATAACTCGTGATTTCTAAGAAATGTTTTCTGCGAGTACGGGAGTAATAATTTTTTTTTTGCCCAATACATTTGAATTCTGGGAAATTTTAAATTAGACATATTTACAGTGATCACTAATTATGTTTCATTTCTTTTCTGACAGACATAGTTTCATTCCTGTATCCTTTAACTATCTATATTTGGTGAATTCAGTTAACAATTAAAGAATATAATTCCGTGCAGAAATATATGCCATAATTATAGTTTCAAATATTTTGGTTTTGATATCCATTGACCCAAAGTCTCCTAGAGGCGACACTGAAATAACAGCGTTCTGAATCAGAAGTGGAGAGATTTGTGTAAGAAATTGATAATGTTATATATAAACAGCAAGTTTACGGAATTCAACAGTGTGTTTCATAATTTTTTATTACTCAAACAATAAAAAATATGAACACTTAGAGATAATTTTCTTTCTCTCGAAAACACTATTTTCATTTTGCCATAAATAAGCTCCGAACACAAAATGTTCACTAAAAATCTTTTTTTTTTTCAAAACTACCATCTATCAACAAGAAAATTAACTAAATTTGGCTTCTAAAGATGCCTTTTAATTAATTTAGCGGCATTTTTTGAAAGTGTTGTTTAGTGTCTCCTACAGACGTCGCTGGCACTGAGGAGATTAAAGAACATTCACTACAATGGTTTGCTTCTGGTGAAACTATTTAGAAGAAGGAAAAGGCAGACATTTTTGAGGGAAATTTATAGTGACGATTTTTTGAGATGCAAAGGATGACCTTAATAATTGACTTATTAAGAAAGAAAATAAAAATGTTCAAAACCCAACACTATATTAAGTAATCCAATTTTCCATTCCTAATGCCTTAATTTCATTCATATTTGAACCAAACTCATATGTATAGGTTAATACAATTATTTTAATATCGTTAATGGATATTACAGACATTTAATTAAGATCACGAAATGAAAAATTTTAGAAATTGAGTTAAGACTTAATACTTTAACCTCTCCCAATATAAAAATAAAAACTTTTTTTTTCAAAACTAACTGAAGACATCTTACTCTGATTTTTAAACTTTCAGTTCACTTTAATAGAGACTGTTGGGAGTGCGAACAAGTATATAACTCCATGTGTCTACAGTATAAAACTTTCTGAACATAAAAAAGAAGTCTTTCTCTCCTGCCAGAAGATATTTATCACCAACATTGTTGAGCACCTTCCAGCTCTTCGGACACTTTTATGGGAACGATATGGCTTCTGGATTTACGGCCATCTCATAAAAATCTCTCGAGAAGTAAAACTGAAAAACAAGACGCCTTACAAGCTATCAAATAATGTGAGAAGGAGAGATAACTATAAAGACTCACACTACCGACGAAAAAACGCGGAAATGAAGTTGATGATGAAGTAAAAAATGTACTCTGACGGAGTTTGATGAAGTTTATAGTTAAAAGTGATTAAAGAGGAGGCATAGTTCTAGTCTCTATTAACATTCATCTTCTTTTTAAGACTTTTTATAATATTATGTGTGGTTATATATTAAAAGAAGACGAAGTTATTTGGTGCAGCTAGTACTACTAATAAACATGTTTCTGTAATTATTGTAATGGAAATTATTATAATACTAATAAAAAATATATACTTTTTTTATTTACAGAAAAACTTTTACGTCTAAATAGAAACAGTTATTTCACAGAAGAAAATAATCTTCAAGAAGACATTGTCTAACATAATTTTTCAATTACATTTATGTTAATATGCATTATTGTTTAAGAATAAAAGTATTATAATAGCATTATTCACATTATTTATAAATATTAAAATTCAGGAGAATAATGTGATGGAAAATTTTACTTTAATAGTAGAGAGGAAATTTAAGAATAAAGACATTCGTTAATTTTGTGTTGCAAGATAAAATAAATGATTATTAAAACATAATCAGCTTAATTATGATGAAATTGTAAAGATTAAAGAAGTATAGTTAATGTGCCATTTTATGAAAAAAGTATCGAGAAGGAGAACCTTTCGTTTATCCAATTGGCAACACGCTGACTCTTAATAGCACCTAAATTCACTTTATTGTGGATAAATAATACGAAAAACAAATTAAAAAAATGGTGGAAACTCCTAACATGTTTTACATAAGACTTTAAGTATTTTTAATGCATTAAGAAAAATAGCGAAATGTCGATACTTATTATACGAGAGTGGGACAGATGACATTACAAGGCACATAGATACTACTGTTAATTATGTTCAATCATCTATTAAATTTAACACAATGAATTTGGAACTGATTCTGATTACTTTTGGTTTGGAAGCCATTTACTATGAAATGAATATTTGACTGAAGCTGTGTCAGCTATCGCCGCCTTTTTGTGTCGAAGTCTCAGCGTCAATGAAACCTGAATTCATCATTACAAAACAGAAACAAAAAAACAATACAAAATATATTTCTTCTGGTCAATCTGCTCCAAAGGAGACAAAAAGGATCTAATTGCCCAGAAAAGAGATGGCGACGATCTTTTTGATGTGAAGAACGTCATATTCATGATTTTCTCAGGGAAAAAACAATCAATGGACAATAACTACAGTGAGTTAAGCTATCCCCATTTCTCTTTCCTAACCCTGTTACATTTTAAGCCACCCTCGTATCATGTCAGAGTAACATTTTCCCCCGTGTTTGAAGAACGTACAATGACAAATCACGATATATGTGGATAAAATAATAGACAATTACCCTATGGTAATACAAAAATCCCTGTTATCTGTTTACTTTATTAGTAGGCATATTTATGTTACAATATTGACAATTATTTGACTTTTCAATCGGTAGGGATGTTTATTACGATGATGCTTCTCGACAACGTTACGCTTTGAGAAATTTACTCAGATTTCGATGGTCAGCAAAGAAAAGATTAAGCAATAACGTCCTGACCTTGATGACGAATTTAGCAACCATTTTGGCAACTTAAGGATTTTGCCTACAAAACTTTTCTCGAAAATGCTGGAATCCTGTCGATATCTCGATTAGGACGAAAATTGTAACCGAATGTTCTCTGTGACCTCACTCAGGGTTGGAACAGCTATAAATGAAGAGAAGCGAAGCCAGTGTATTTGTCGGTATTGGCTGAATGGGTCTACAGAGATATTTTTGGTAAAGGAGCCGAGTAAATTTGGCGGAAAGTGGAATGCATCTATCTAGATTGCTCGAAGCTATTGAAGTCCGTATGAAATACTAATATGGAGATTTGTCCGTAGTGTAAACTAGTAACTTGGTAAGCTGGAAATTACTAAAAATTCTGGAACTGTTATTACAAGTGCATTATTATCTTTGGATACAGCAGTTCTAAAGATAATGTAAAGAAACCAAAATGCGGGACCTTTTTACTATTGTAAAATTACTATACAGCTTTTAAAAATTTATTAAATTTAATGTAGATTAATTTTATAGATTGCATTTTATTAACAGATCTATATTTATAATGGAGGAATATTAACCCTTCTCATCGAGCAATTACGTCATTCTCAACTCCACGTATTTTTCGTTCCTTTTCCCTCTGTCGTCTCAGCTGCATCTGGTTCATTTGCTAATGTTGAAATCTCTCTTTCTGCTCATGCATTGTCTGGTGAATGCTTTTTCAAAGCTTTTCAAGGGCCGCGGTAGCCTAGTTCTGCCAAAGACCCACCGTGTAGCCAGGGCTGATGCACGTTAAATCTGTTCGGGGCCCAAAGTCCTCCCGTTGGCGTGGTGTGGATGTTAGGAGAGGGGGTGCCAGCTCAGGTGTCGTCCTCATCACTTGACCGTGGTTCAAAATTACGAGGTCCGTCGCCAGTAGCCCTCGTGTTGCTTCTAGTGCGACGTTAATAAAAACTAAACTAAACTAAACTCAAAGCTTTTGAATGGGGTTCGTCTGGAAAAATTACACCTACTTGTTAACATCCTCTGGTTGTGGGAGACAGGAAGGAGTTACACTTCAACACAAATCTTAAAATTCTGCTAAATGACTTGATAAATCATTAATATCAGTAATCCAGAGTGGTATATCTAACAGCAATGACTGTTTAATGTGAAATTCCCACAAAAAGGTTCGTTTATTTTCTCGTATTGTTTTACATATTTTATATTGCTTATTAAATATGAGTTTCCCTTACATAAACTACATTTATTGTTAAAAATAAAAGAATCAATGTAGCCAAATACCCAACGGAGAATATTAGAAAATTCTGAGAGTAAAAAACTATTAATATAAAGTCTGTCACAGCAGATACAAATTACGTTATCTTTACATAACAATGGTTGAATATAAAACCATTTAAAGAGAATAACATAATTAGTTCAAATGAATCTTATTAAGGAGAATATATTTAAAATAGAAATTGCACAAATATTTATAGTTGTTCGTTACAATGTTATAAAAGAAGAAATGATAATTATAAATTCATTAAAAATTAAGATTGCCAAATAACTATGTGGAAACAGAATACAGAAAATAATACAGCTATTTTAAAGCATCTGTATTCTTTAACAAATACAAAACAACCATTCGTAATTCTTTACATAAAATAAAAAAGATGTATTAATATTCAAATGAATAGAATCAATTAAAAAGAGGTTTCTAAAACTAATCATTGTGTGCACTATAAACACATTAATCAAATCTTTAGTCAACGAACGTTCGAAAGAATATTTTCAGAGTTCCTTTTTTAACCAAATAGTTATCCATCAAGCAGGAAAAAATTAATAAGAGGAAAAAAAAAAGACTAAAAAATTTGCTTTTGTCGAAGCTTCTCAGATTAGTAAACAACACTACCGCATTTCTAGTTAATTTAATTTTAAGCTTTACTGAGCACAGCCAACATGTATACGCTAAAGATAATTTAAAGAAGGATTCTTTTTGCTTTAATTTGTTTGAGAAAGATCAAAGAGCTTACGATTTATTCATCGCTGTATAAATCTAAGAGTTAATAAACAAATATTTTTGCTGCGAAATTAAAAAGCCTTTCACTTAACTGACTTCTAATTATGCAAAATTTTGTTCGGATGTTTTTTTTTTTTTTTTTCAGAAACTCTGCAAGAAAATTTGCATAAAAACTCGTTTATCCAGAAAACAGAATATTTCAGCAACCCTGTATGCATTATATAGGAATGAACAAACAAGCTTTCCCTTATTTTTTAAAAACACGTGTACTTTTTTTTTTCTAATAGTGAAATTTAGGAATTGCACCAAACGTAAAAATGGAGGAATTAGTGTGTAAATTGAGCAAAAAAATGACTGTAATTGATCGGTTTAAATGGTTTTCTTCATTAATTATTTTCACTAGTAGCTAACCTTCCCACTATTGACACATTATATTATTTTTGTTAAGATTCCCGTCCATCGGTTGTTTTGATTTCGTGAACGTAATCTTAAATCCCATTAAATTTCTACTACTGTCCTCAAATCTTCGCTGTTTTTTT
>BMAW01013991.1:107625-140838 GCA_019974015.1 Nephila pilipes
TATATATATATATATATATATATATATATATATATATATATATATATTGAAATATTAATTAAAACTTGTCGCAAATGTCTAAATAGTTCGTTGTAAGGAATAAGAACGATTCCCAAAGTATCAGAGTTCTAGCTTGATAGGAAGTTGGTTTAATTAACGATCGAAAATTTGATGACACACTGACATACACACATCAAAAAATACATAAAAACGTTGTAAAAATAATAGGCTAATGCAAAAGAAACATGATACAATTGAGTTTCTATTATTCAAACTCTTATAATTCAAATACTTTTAATCGCTCTCTAAAATTCTTCATCAAAATAATGGAACTTTATTTTTTTGAATATTCTGAAATTTGTTATGGATAATTCCAATTTTAAGTATAACTCATGTTAGAACAGCATGGTAAAAATAATCAATGAGATACTCCAAATGACATATGTTATTATTTTAATGGTATTTCTAAGGATAAAGAAAGTTCGGGATTTTCGAATATCATTTTCTTTCGGAAGATTCTGCTTTTCTCCACCTGATATGTTAAAACTGTTTGAATTATCCAAATACTGCAATCAAAGAGGAAAGTACAAATATATGATATTTTTAAAACATTGTAACTGGTTAAGGTACTTGTGCAAATATCGGATATTATTGAAAAATTTGAATAAATGCACGTACATGCATTTTGTAAAAGAAGCTTATGTGTTAAATTTTGAACCGATTTAAAATTTACTTCCCACTTTAGGAAGTTTTATGAAATATAAAATTTTTTCTGGCTACTTCGGCTTTGAAATATCCAAGTTTGTTAGTAATATAAAATCAACGGTAGTAATGTGTCAAATAATAGCTTTGAACAATAACTCATACTAATAAAATTTGATAGAAAACAAATTAATTTATGGTTATAACAGAACATACCATCCGTTTCAAAATTTCTGCGCATATAAATATTTTGAAAATATTCTCTCATTACGTAAACATATATATTTCAGAATGTGAAATTCGCAATATTAGAAGTTCTGCAGTTCTAATATTCCGTAAATATTTAGTGCTTTCTATTAAATCCATGATCTTCCAGATACATAATCTTAGAGCTTTTTACTACGTACATCCGAAAAGAAAATTTAAGTGGTATGCAAACATCCTGAATTCTGATAATACAGAAAATGTGTAGTTTTCCGTGAATAATTTAAAAATATTTGCTTATATAAATTCTGAAGGATTTCAAAGTTTTTGAAAATATCTCGAGGAGCGTATAGAATGTAAGTATTTGACATAGAATAGTGTTGAGAAAACCATACTTAGTCTAGACTAACACGTATGTTTTATGCATACATTCCGTGGTTAAAATAACCGCAAATCAGATTCAACATATTTTAAAAAAGTATTTTGAAGGGAAAAAAAGTTATACTGTAAAATAATAAGATATAGATGCAGATGAAATAGAATAAATAAAATTTTAAATAATAAATTTTTTAGTTCATTACTGAACACTATTTTTTAATGCATCAATAACACTAAAATAATTTTAGTCCAGAATTTCTTTTAAAAGTCTTAAGAAATCATTATTATTTATTTTACTCTCTTTATGTCCAGAATCTTATTTTGAATAAAAAAGAGCTATATAAAATTTTTAAAAGGCTGCATCACATATAATATTAAAACCGTCTGAAGAATATGCAAGCATATTAAAGATGGTTAAAGCTTAAAAATTGTATAAATGAAATATATTTATAACAAACCATTGAAATTAGATAAGACTTCTCATAAATTAAAGGATAACAGGAAGAAATGTAATTTTAACTATGTGAAAATTTGTATTTATATATTAATTACATCAAATGAAACGAAAATAATTATTATTAATTATTTTTTTCATTATGAGGAAAAATAAAATCAACGAGTATGATTAACGCATGAGTAACTTTTTGCAAAACGAATAATTTAAAAAAAAAAAAAAAAAAAAAACCTTTTCTTTGTCTTAAAATTCAACTCCAAGTTTTTTATTGTATTTTTTACATAAATTGTTTCGGAATTTGTTTATAAAAATTCTTAAGATTCATAATTAAAAAGTTAATCAGAATTGTAATAATATTTCTATGTCTTTTGCGATATTTCTCGTTCTCTTTATTTATTTAACAAACTTGTAACTTAATTCACTGCCAATAGAGATGTGTATTTTTCATGACATTGGATAGTTTAAAACAAATTATATCTTCAAAAATGCTTAAGCCATGAAAATTAAACTATATAGATTACATATAATAAATATAAGATATGTATCTGAATATTGGTGGCATATCAGATGCACATTATGATTTATTTTTCGAGCTTTATATTAAATTGTTAAAATAACTTATGTTGTGTCTTTACTATAATATATATATATATATATATATATATATATATATATATTGTAACTAAAACGACATGGAATTTGTAAATAATATCAATAATACTGATCATAATATAAACTGAAATAAAATAACATACGATATCATCTACGGTTTACCATCTATTTTATTTAAATCTTTGAAAAAAATGTCAAAATTCATAACAATCTACTTTTTTCATACTTCAAGAGCTTTAAAATTCGAAATGAAACATATTCTCAGTTTTTAAGAATAAAAACCCAAGTGCAAACGTAAGAATACAATCCTAAAGGCGAGCGTTTATTTTTTTAATGAAAGGAAATACATGACAATGAATCATTTATTTAGCAACCAAAAAGAAACTCAAGAGATGGGGAAAAAATTCCATTATAAACTATCCATCTCATTTCCCAAAACAATCGCCAAGCTTCACTTTCCTTTTATTTTTTCAACTGCTTCCAAAAACTAACAAATGCAGCTGAACAATAAAAACCCTCTATCTACGCCTTCAATTCGAACCATTTTCTTAGGTACGCTAATTCTATTGTGAGATTACTGATAACACGGAATTCAATGGCGCTCACGTCAACAAAATGATTCACGTTTTCAATAAAAAGCGTGTTTTTGCTGCACTTTTGTTGATTACTTTTGTCTGATTGAAGAGTTTGTTGGAAAAAATGTATCAAGAACATGACGAAATTCTTTGCCATCGAAAGTATAACAATTTAGCTTTACATTATTGTTAATGTCGAGGGGAAAAAATAACAATATTTTTTTTCGAAGCGTACTCAGTTTTATCGTTTGAGAATTCGATGAGAAGTTCGATTAAGATGACGATAGGAAAGTAAAAGATGAAAAAAGAAGCAAAAATAGCGAGGATTGGTTATTTGGACATTTGTAAAGTTATTTGTTTGTTCTTTTTTTGAATTGATAAGGAATCAGTGATCATTTTCTAAAAATTGTAGATTCCTCAGAGAGATTAAAATTTATAGAAAAATAGTCACGTCAACAAAAAGTAGTTTGACTTAAAGAAACCTTAACTACTTAAGAGAAATTGTTGTATTATTTAAGGAGGCATGGTACATTGTGCACAATTTTTTTACTAGGCATTTGAAAGTTAAAAGCTTACATCCGCCATATTTCAAACCACGTACAATATACATTTAAGAAAAAAAAAAGCTTCATTTCTAAACAAACAATTTATTTTTCAAAAATATTACAATATTTTAAACGTTGGACTACTTCTAAAAATTTTAATGTTTTTGACATTTTTCTCAATTTTTATAAGTTTTATTGACAGTTATTTGTATGGCTTTGATGATAATTGAGTTATTTACAGCTTTATAAATTTTTCTTTATCGAACTCTACAATATAAAGTAAAAAACAACTACCTCTAATTTCGTGAACTTTTTTTAAGAAATAACTATTTCTTGTGTACAATTATCAAACATATTAAACAAAACTGCCACAAAAATCTTCACAACTTAGTATTAATTACAAAGAAATACTTTGGCGTTTTAAATACATGATCATCATGAAGAACAAAAACAAACTATTTGAAGTTTTGAAGGTGAATGAAATAGTTTGGTACATGATCGAAGTAAATTTAAATTACCAGCTTAATTATGAAGCTAAAGATATAAAACTATGTGCATATATTTATTTAGAAAAACTATATACTTAAATTAAGGGAATACATTTTTAAAAAATATTTTAGTCACATGTTCCTTTAAGTAACATTTACAAAACATTTTCAAATTTCTTAACATGCATAATTTTTTTGGTATGAAATATGTCAATAAAAGTAACTAAAAGCTTACAGTTTTTTAGCTAAGGAGTCAACCCTATTAAATTGTATTTATTTTCGTTGAATTTTAATTTTTACTTTTAAAAAGAAAGTTATTAGAAAAGGATACACTTAAATAATTAAATGTCAAATAAGAACAAGACTATGAAGCAGATTCAAACTGACTGTTCGTATTAAAAATTTGTATTTTGTATATATGCGTTATAAATATTCCAGAAATTTTTTACAAAAAGAATTTTATGGGATCAAAATAAATTTAGGACAACAAATCTGGAATAAGGAAGATTTCAATTCATCATGTTTAACGAGAACAACTTTAAAAATACACTACAAATCATGCAAAATATCATAGCAGGCACTTCACAAATCATCTCGAAACTTCGGGAAACACTCAGACGAAATTTCGCTGATTTCGAACAAAGATGATTGGCCGTTTAATGATGATGTCAACTTTAGAATTTGGATGACGTCAGCACTACCCACAATGCTCCTGTTTACCGATTAATTGGACGACCAGCACGTATAAAGGGGCTGCAAATATCAGAAGGTCTTTTCGAGTGTTTTCAACGAGGATGAATTGTTAGGACCCTTAGTCCCTCAAAAGGCTGAAGGATTGTTTTACTTCGCTCTCGAAAAATACCGCCACTTGTTTGATATAAAGTGGGCGTATTGTTAAGCCGCATTGTTGTGAAGATTTGTGTCCCGTGATTATGATGTATTGTGTACCATTTTTGCAGTACTTTCAAACAGAAGTGGACTTGTTTGAAGTGAAAGAGAGTGATTTTTTATACTGCGGAATACATTTAAAGTTTCTTTATTATGTAGAACGATAAGTTCAAGAAAAAATTTGTATTTCAGTCGTGCATTGTTATAGTACCTCTTATCAGATAGAAAGGAAATGTGAAAAATTCATTTCCTGAAAGAGAAATGAAATGAAGAACTGTGATGAGATCAGTAAGTCTAGATAGAAATATTTAGGGAACAACATGTCTTGAATCTCGGAATATTAAGCAAAATTACATATTTTGTCATAAGACTTTATATTTATCTTAAATTAAAATCATATCAGAAATTTATACATTTTACAATAAAACCACGAATGTTACTTGATTAATTAATTTGTTTACTTTCTTCTTTTGGTTGAATGGCTGTTTCGTATTAATATTTCTGCTTAATTTTCAGTTTTGTACCATTTTGAATAATATAATTCACTGAAATCTGATTTTTGGATTGGTAGTACTAGTATAAACACACATTTCTTCAATCCAAAATATGGAACAATATTAAACTACATTGTTTCCGTTTCTTTGTTCTTACTATTTTATTTTCTTTTATTTATCGATGATATTAATTTTGACATTAATTATTTTTAATTTTTGATTGATGGTTTCTGTCTGCTTAAAATTAATATTTTGTTTGAGGTATATTATTGACTTAATATGGTTATAATTTTTAACTAATGATAATATATTAATAATTTAGTTATACTTTTAATTTTTGTTTCTTTTTTCAATGCATTTGTATTGTAGTTTAGAATTTTAAATTTTTATTTTACAGTAATTTGTTATATATATATATATATAATATACAGAGAGAGAGAGAGAGAGAATGTGTAAAAATTAAAAATAAGATGTAATTTCAAAACTAAGTTGGAAAATGTGTCTTAAGTCTCTCTGTTGTTTATGGTAAGCTTTATGAAATGCAGTGAAATAAAAATCCATAGAAACAAACTTAATTTTTGTAATTTGCACTGTTTTTAAATTCGTGTTATTAACTATCGGATTCTAGCGTCATAATTATTAGCAATAATTTACCGGGTATGCATATCCTTCATCATATTTAAGCATTATATATTTGTCTGGGAAATAAAAATAATTGACAGCCTTAAAGAGTAAACTGCTGCTTTTTAAAATTTTTCAAATGTGTGACTTTAAAGTAATGTTGGTTTATTGCTTACTATTCATAAGCTGGAAAAATGTGTTATTTTCCTAAACATGAACATCATTCTATCGGATGCTATCTCAATAAATTGTTTTAATGATTTGTCTTACCATTTTAGTTTACCAGTATTCTTATTTATGAAATATTCTTCTATGAAATTAAGTTTGTTTTAAAATATCTGATGCATATAAAACTTTTATACTAAAAATTAACATTTGATCAAGTTAAAAATGCATCTCATATATAAATATTAAATAAAAAAAATAGTAAAAATAGGATTAGATTAGAATAAAATTTAAAAACACTTATGACGGAATAAATTTTTCTGGGCAGTGTAAAAACTATTTTAATTCTTAAGTTTGTTATGTTTTTAGCATAGCTCAGAGCAAATATGCACCAAATAGTTTGATATTGTCATCATCTGTTTTCGCAGTTAAAGTGAGCTTGAATGATATTGAATTTTGAATAAAAAATCTGTATCTGATATTAGAAATCCGAAAATAATCGTAATTTATCTAATGGTGCTAAATTTATTCATTGACACATTGGAATGTAAATTCGTAATTTACTGACCATTACAAATATATCTTGATAAGATTATAATAGCCATATCTTACATAAAACATTTGCCAACATGAACATAGAACTGTAGCCAACCAGGCTTAAAACAACTGCCGTCACGGACACAGAGCAAATACTGACCAGGCATAAAACAACTGCCGAAATAGACATAGAACAATTGCCGATTTGGCCATAGAATAATTGCTGGTGCCTTGTATCAATTACTTAATTCCAACAGCTTTGAAACATTTCTGTGATTTAATTGCTTGAATATATATATTGTTAGCTTTCCAATCACTAATGTGAACCCCATAGAAGAAATCATCTGCGTCTTTACAAGCATTTCTACTCGTGTTTACTTTCAAATAGCTGATGATCTTGGTTGTTTATCAATTAAAATCAATGAATATTCCAGTCTCAACACTAACTTTATTCATTAATATGTGGAAAAATATTGTTGTGCCACCAAAATATGTAAGAATGAAATAAAAGATGGGTGGTGTTAGGTTTGAAAAAAAAACTGATATTATAATACGTTATTATAATAATAATTACATTTAGTTTATTTAAGGTATATTTACATTCCTAAAATGAATATAATTTAATATTTTATCGTCTGCTTTTATTTTAATATTCTAACAGAGTAGCATTGTCTACTTTAAAATTTATCGTTTGCTTATATTAGTATTTAATTTAATAATTGACTTTTATGATTTTATCGCCTGTTTTTTTTCCTTTTATATTCGTTAATATTGACAACGTTTTTGTACTTCAGGATGTTTTGCTTGTAAAAGTAAAAATACATTAGGAATTTGAAAAAGTATTTTGTTTTCTTGATAGTAATTGTTAATGTGGAGACAGCGATACGGAGGTAAGCTTACTTTACGATAATTAATATTAATTTAAAATATTATTCTAGTTTTCGAGAAATTAACAGAAAATGAGAAATAAGCAAAAACGTTAGCAAATGTTAAAATAAAATTAGTAAAGGCAATTGAAAATTTTATTTTTTTCCCTAAGAAAATGAAACAGGATACAAAAGTGCTCTCTCAATGTATTTCTAATACTATACATTTAACACTTTTTTAAATGTTTAATTTGTTTCCTCTGACTGAAAATTTGGCTCAAAAAATTCGAAGCAAATGCAAATAAATCCTAAATAAACACCTTCCTTTACTTTCTAAGATTGCACAGATAGATACAAGATGATGTAACTTTGATAGTGAAAATAACATTTGCACAACACCTGCATATGTATAGATACAAGAAATTAGATTCGATTCTTTTTTCTGTACCCCGAACATTATTCCAGAAGAAACGACTTATTACTTTTCCTACTTCCACGAAAACCGAAAACACGTTTTATGTTTCAAGATGCAATCATATAATCTATATTGGGATTACGTTTGCTGGACGCCCGTTTTGTTTTTTCTACTATAGAAAGAAATGTCTTCAGGAATTTTTTCTCCCTATATCTAACATATAAGAAAGAAATATTTATTAGCTAAAATATAATATAAACGTTACTTTGTAGTTTATTTATAAAAAAGTGCTTATGCAAATGTTTTGTTGCATTCCGTGTTTATATGTTTTACATATTTTAGGCATAGTTATACTAACGGAGGAAAAAAAAAGTTTTAAAAACATAGATTCATTATAATATTTTTGCTTATTTGATTCCCAGATAGCTATTGATGTAGTCAAACACAAAATGTCGTATTTGACTACTTATCAAAATTTTATTGTAGAAGTTTTGGCATATATGCATAATGGACTGAAACAAAACATACACACAAATATTATGTATTTTTACCTATCTACTGATGTATTGCCAAACATAATATATAATCAGTATTTAGAAAATAACAAAAAAAAAAAAAAAAAAAAAAAACTAGTAAAGTTATTCAGAATTTTAAGACAGTTGAGAGACAGACATGTCTGTCTCCAGAATTTTGAACTATTTCTTTTCATTTCGGCTTTCTGCTTGGAATGATTTTCGATCAAATGATTTTAGTATTGATGTACCATAGTTATTGAACAAAGGGGCACTTGTAATGTATCACGTAATATAATACATTAAGTGGTTAAAATCCAGTATCATGTGCCCGTTAGTGCTTGCTTTTAATCGACTTTGAAGAAACGTCACCAAAGTAGAGCTACGTAAGTAATGACATCATGAAGTCGTTGCATATGAAAAACTAATCAAAATTTATGGTCACTATAACCTAAATCACCACATTTAAATCGTTATCGCCCCCAAAAGTGGCCAATCGCCAATGAACACCAGATACCCGACTTGAACCAATTAAATTAAAACAAACATAAAAAAAAAGAGTCTTTTTGGTAAATAAACGTATTTTTTGTAAATCATAGATAGAATAATCTCTTTTAATTTAATCTAATATAAAAATTTCAGACTGTTTTTCTATCATTTATGCAAATGAGCATCGTTGATCATTTTGCTTTAATTTTTAGGGTGCTTCGTTATAGTGGATGCAGGCGTAAATTTGCTGCCACAATTTTCTTAAATTTTTTTATAATTTTTGATTTTTTTCCAATTCCTTCTTCTTCTTTTACACTATTTTCCCTTAGCAAATGCAGTAATTTTCTCTCAAATGTTTCTGCAGAATAAAAGTGCTTATTAATCAGTTTTTATACAATTTGAGTTTGTGTAAAAGATGAAAAAATAATGGAGCTTCTATTTGGTTTTCCACATAAAATTAAATATTTTTCTTTGCTTTTTCTCCCTTCTCTAAGGAAGATTACCACTACGTTATACATAGTTCTGGTGCATATTATAAAAAGCCCACATGCACATCACCGGACAATATATCTTTGTTTCTGAAAATTTATTCATCATGGTTTTATTTTACAAATTTACCCGAGGAGGTACTATCCCCAGTGTGTTATATAAACAACAAACATATTTTATTCTTTTTTAAATTTTACTGTAAAAGTTTTTAAATAATTATATTTCACGCAAGAGAAATTTTATAATTAATTCAATTGGTGAACTTAAAAGCATTGCGTATTAAAATTGGTTTTGATGAATCATATATAATGTATGATAAATATAGGGAGTTTATTTGGTATATAAAGGAAACTAGCAAAACCAATTTCTTTTTGCTTTTTTGTAGATTCACCCCGAGTCGGAGAATTCTATTGACTTTGAATGCGGGGGCCAGATTCGAAATTTCCATCTTCCGATCCAAAAGAAAACTTTTTGGAGTAGGCCTTATAACAACATCGCAGATAAGAAATTCCTTTCTGTATCAATTTGTAGTGAAATAGCGTCGTTATTTATATTAAAAGACATAAATATGCAATACAGATCAGTTCCAAAAAGGTTTAATTAGTTCATTCAGATTAGAATAAGTACTAACAAAATAAATACTGATGTGTTGCGTTTTCATAATTGTGTCCTAAGCCATACATTATAATTGAGGATATTATTTGTCTTTATGACAGGGAATAATATGTTTAAATAAACTGATTCTGATTCCAAATATTTCGAAAGACAGAATCTGATTCAGGTATACACTTCTAGAATATCAACTAAAATTTTATAGAAACAATATAATGTGCTGCTAAACGGTTTCTCTTTATCTCATATTGTCTCTTTTTGATATATCTGATCTCAAAATCTCTTTCATAACACTCATTATATAGACGCGTAAATTTATACGAGACATGGTTTTTTTCACAAGGTGAGGTTCTCAATTTAAATAATTTAGTAAAGCTGCCCAAAGAGTTGACTAAAGGGGAATGTAAGTGAGAGACCGAAACAAGTTATTGCTTTAACTATTGTTGCTGTTGAGAGGAACTCCCCAAGTATGCAAATCGAGATGAATATATAAATCTGATTTGGGAATATTGCTACTTGTTACATATTAGTTGGAACAGAACTCTATCACCATTCAAAAATTCCTTATATACTTTCCAAAATCCTCCATTATACTTGAAGCAAACTCTGGTATGAAAGATTTGCATAAATATTTTTTAGTTTGTATAATCTGTAAAAGTTACGTTTCTTGTTCTTTCCGCAGTACACTGTATTCTATTTCTTGATACAAATAAAAGAAGTAACAAACTGACAAAAGTGATGATTTTCAAGCGTTGAAAATTTCAGTGCATCTTAAATATTGAAACATATCTCTTCCTACGTCATATCTCTTGCAAGAAATCAAAAGCAAATGCTAATAAATCCCTAAAAAAGAATCCACTGTTTCTCTCCCCTCGCCATGCACGGATTTCATACAATCTCTAGATACGAGATGAGAATGTTTTGATAGTGAAAATAACATTTGGAAAAGGCATGCACTTCTCTAATAGAAGAAATAGGATTTCGTCTCTTATCCTATCCTCCTACCATTATCCCAGCGAAAACGGCTTATATCTCATATCACCTTCACGTGATAAAAACCGAAAACACGTTTTATGTTTCAAGAATATGAGATGCAATCATATTATCTACATCCAGATTATTTTTCCCGATTCTACTCTCGATGTTGTTTGCACTGGCGTAAGAAAAACATGTTTTGGTAAAATTTAGTTTTTTGTACCCAATCGTATACGGTAGAAGAGAGCAATAATTCTCTTGCAAAAAAATGAAATCGAATTTTGTGCTACGGAGGAAAAATAATATCATTTTTAGAACATCTTATTTCTCAGAATGGATAGGTACAGCCTTTTTTTTTTTTTGATATCTGACTCGCCTCTTATCTTTCTGTCGTAAGTTCGAGTCCTGATTTCGATGAAGACATGGCTGGCGTTGCTTAGGTCGAGGAGCGGAGGGATAAATACGGAAATCATACATAAACAGTGAAGCGTTCAATACGGATGTTCATTGTAGTCAAATAGTGATGAATTGAAGCTGTGAAGTAAAACATCTGCATCAGAATTGCTTTGAGTACGAAGCCTCAAAAAAGAATCCAGATAGGATCTACAAAGAGTCAAGGACTCATACATTCGTCTTTAATTCATCTTAGGCCTGACACCCGATTCGGGTTGGAGAGAAGAGCTATCTTCATTATACAGGATAGGCTAAAAGCTACTTAACCATTTAAAAAATACATATCAGATTTTTAATGTAAATAATTTGGAAAATACAGCACTTGTAATAACAGTCGAAGCTCTTCCAAAAATGTTCAGCTCACCAGCTTACTTATTCGCAATATGGTCAAATATCTAAATAATAATTTGCACCGACTCTGACTGTTTCTGGCAGTCCTGGTAAATACAGGCCTCTACCCAGAAGATTCACTCGATCAACTAATTCCTTAAAGACTTCTTTGGATAATTCCCTCAGGATTTCTGCCAATTCTCAACCAATCCGCTCAGCCTTCGCATCATCGCATTTATAGAGGTTTCTGTCAGACGTGACGTCACATGGAAAATTCAGAAAAAATCCAGTAACTTTTCCTTTAACTTGTAACAGACCGATCAACATGTTTCACTCATCAGCCCCCTCCCCCCCATTACATGCTTAGTCGAATAAAATTGATTCATCCTCTAGCTTCTAGTTATTGTTTTTTTTACCTGGAAAACCACCCATTAATAGCACAACGTTTTGACTAGTACATCCGGTTGAAATTCCATCACATACAACTGGAGCGATCTATGAGACTACTCCTTCCTTTCAGTTTATCGGCAATACCACATATTATAAAGAATTAAAGTCTGAAGAGATTGATTCATCCATCTAATATGCGTTACGTGGAAGAGCTACATAAGATTCTAGATGAATTTTGAACTGATTTTAGTGGAGAATATAGTGAAAAACTTAGATTTGGTCTATGAAAAGTCCCATTCTAAAAACTCTGGAACTTCTTCAGTTGATTATGATTTCTCTGAGCTAGAAATAGCAAATAATTCCATCAAATAATAACATAATATTTTATTTTTCTGATAGTAATTGCTTTAGTGGATCCTGAAACTTAGAACTATGCGTATCGTATGCTAATTAATATTAATTTTGGAGAACCCTTGACGAAAATTGAGAAATTGAAGGCGACTTAATATAAAGATTCGGAACTTTCGTCATTGTAGATCAGTACCGAAGTTGAAGACCTTTCATAACCCGAATTAATCTTTAAATAGCGATAGCACATGTTAAAATGATATTAGCAAAGCCATTATCAAATTTTTTTAAGATGTATTTCTATTTTTATTTGAAAATTTATACAATTCAGATTCAAAATATTTTCTACAAGATTCACCAGAGCCTTTTTCAGGCTTTCTGAATTATACATCTTTCATTTCAGGAATAAAATATATTTTTCCTTATCAGTATGGAAATAGCAAATTTTTGAGCTTGGAAATATAAGATATGCATTTAGAAATTTAGGAATATAATTACATTCGCATTTTTCAGCACCGATCAAAAGAACGCGGTAGCACACAATTTCAACAGTAACTTGCGATAGCATCTGTTGCCCAAAACTAGCGATTTATAAATCACTCTTGTTTGCACTAAGAAAATATTTTGGAGTTTTATTGACAAAAAACTGTTGTGTGCATTAATTGACCAAAATTAGAATGAATAATTTATAAAAAAAAATTATACAGGAGTAGTGCAGTCTTTTACAGGGTTGTTCAAAAAGAATCGTTTGATTTCAAAATTAAATATTTTCAAAAATAAATGACACAGAAGGATAAGCACTTATGAATAAAAAGAAAAAATGCAGATTTGTTATATTGTGAACAATCGGTGGTGCTTGTTTATTTTTTGTGACCGTATTTTATAAAAGCTGTTTTAGAAGCTTACATGGAGTTGCCTCATAATTTGATCGGTCGCAGTGGATAGCTTGATGTTATACAACTGATCACATACGTCACCTGATATGGTCTCATGCAATTTCTTCCTTTATTGATTTGTAAAAAATAAAGTGTATGCGCTATCATTACTCACAAACTTATGTAAATTTAAACAGTAGATTTTTTCTGCTGTACAATCACAATTTACAACGTGACTCGCAAGAATTTGCATACTGAATCGAAATTATATGCGTAACTAAAGAAAGTTACATCAAACACTTTAAATACAAAACTTCCTTATTTTCCATTTGTATTAATGTATTACTTATACTCCGTGTCGTTTATTTGTGAAAATATGGCATTTTGAAATCAGATGATTCATTTTGAAGAAACCCTGAATAAAAATGGCTTAAATGGGAAACATACATATTTAATAATTCCTTCCTCACTATTCCTTAAATAAATCTTAAGAATATTATATATGTGCATATATTTACACTAGTCGTCTTATAAAATTTAATTTAGTTCAGTAAATAAGAATTATGATATTCGGTCTGGATAGTCAGCACGTTCCAGAAGTATAAAAGTGTGTATGTCAAGCGTTATTATTCTACTTTTAAATCGAATATTCTATTTCGAATAGATTCTATTTCAACTGTAATATTTCCATAGATCAATATATAAGATTAAAAATTATATAGATTATAAGCATGGCTAGACAGTTTCATTTGGAGACTGTTTGTCTAGCCATTTTTACGAGCGATGTTTTTCAATATTTGTTGATGTGAAATCAGTCGTAAGAAACTATTGCTTTTTATTTTTAATATAATACTTAACGTGATGTTTACTAAAGGATTTTCCGGAAATACTTTTCTCTGTTGTTTGCTTGTACTACGATATAACTCTTGATGAACAATTTTTTATTTTTTTGAAAAATATTTTATCATTGTGAGGAAATAATTTTTTTCTAGGAATTCCTTTTTTTAAGAGGAGATTTAAAGTAAAATCATGAAATAAAAGAAAATTATCAAAGAAATTTCGATTGCAGAAAATCAAGATATCTTAATCCTTCAGCATATTTTATGAAAATTTGAAGATTTTTTTTTTAACTTATGTATATTTTTTCTGGACTAATTTAGACCGGAATTATTTAATCGTAAAGAATTATTGGGAAAATATCAAATTAATAAGAAAAAAGTTTTATGATAAAATTTAAATAATTGCCGTTTGAATCACTGAAGATTCAGCATGACTTTGGTAATATCTATATTAAAATATTTTTGAAGGATGTTCGTAGAGTTACGAAAAGGATCAAAATTGTCCTGAGGATGAACGGTGAAAACAATCTATCAAGAAGGATAATGGAAAACGATGTTTTATTTGAAAATATTCAGGAGTTGGCGTAACACAGGTTGCAGAGCTTGTATAGGTTAACAGCACAATCAGGAAAACCGTATTTATGTAAATTATCAACCCGAATAAACAGATAATTGCTACAGCCCAAACAAATGGCAAATCACATCAATAACATTTTCAGTCTTTCATTTAAAATTATTAGTTCATACCGTAGACAAATGTCTTAAGTAATCTTCCGACAGATTCTCTCAGACTTCACCTATCCGCGTATTTATAACAGTCCTCGTCAGGTCTGACGTCGCAGGGAAAATTCAGGAAGAATCCATAACTTCTTTCTTAACTAAGAAGTCTAGTATTTCTGAGAAGCTTTTTTTTCTGTCTATAAAGTCCTCAAGTTTATCACCAAGGTCAAGAGGTCATTGCTCAAGCCATCTTTGATGTCCCACTAAACATACGTAAGTGTTCCTTTCCATTTCAATTGTTAAATTTGTAACATTAAACAAGTTATCTTCTTACCAATTTTTATTGTAACTTTCCGAGTTCAGTGTAAACAAACAAACAAAAAACTGCAGTATTCTTTTTTTTTTTTTTTTTTTTTTGTTTATTTGTTATTCAGTCTAATTATTCCTACAACAAACATTAACATTCATTAGAATTATGAACTACTAATCTTAATATTAATAAACAAAAATAAATAAATAAATAACCTTCGCAAACTAATGTACAACTTAATTACCTTCATTTATTGTGAAGCTTAATACAATTTTAGGTAGGATTTTTACCATAAGGAATAATGCAGTATTGTAACATTCGTGTTACAATACTGCATTATCCTTTTAATAATTGTCCAATATCTAAAGGCATGAAAACGCGTTAAATATATTACAACTGCCAAAACAAGATACACTAAAACAACCGGAAAACTTCAGGAAGCTAGGACTTCATCAAATTACTCCAAGCGAAGAACAGAAAAAAAAGCTATACGACCAGTTCCTTAATCTAGGATCTTAGAGATACCTGAAGAATTTTCTTATCATCAATTAATTTACTCGGCTGCTTTTGCATAACTAACTTTCATTAAAACCAGGTACAGGTAGCAGAGTAATTACAAAGCAACTTCCTGCTTCAAGCAACAGAGTTTTGAAGGTCAGGACTGTAAGTGCCGCAGAAACTTCCACTGTGCTTAATTAGAAATTTTGCTGGAATAGACCCGGAGATATTCCCGTTCTCTTTCCAGTTTTTGGAAGTTCCGGAGGTGAGTTCTGGAGAGATGCCAGTTTCGGTTAAAGGGCATTGAGGAATAATTGTTTAGGGCACCACGGGTAATTCATTGGTGTGTCTCTTTTTTAATGGTGGTAATTAGGTTTGGGTTTGTGAGGCGCTAGGGATGATTTTGGATTCGTAATAGGTTTAGGGTGAAAAGTAAAGAATATTTTTGCATTATTTTTTTTTCCTCTATTCCTTTCTTTCTTATTTTCTTCTGATGTACGAAATGCTAATATTATTGTATTCTGTATTTACGAAAATAAGGTAATTACATGGATATGGAAAAACATAATACACCGACTCATGATTTACATGGTATTTTCAAAATTCAAAAAAGTGAGGTAAATAAAAAGAGTGGATTGCCATTAGTCTTAAGAGACATTTTAATGATAATTCTTTTTACAAATCTTTATTGAATTTGCTGTTTTCACATTTAAGTATGTCTTTCTAGGGTTTAATATTTGTACTCGATTTTAATCAACTTCCTATCATCCGGTCGAAGTGAAATTTTGCTTATGCATGTAGCTATGACACAACTTAATCTAGAAAACAATTAAATAAGTTTATTTCCAAATTATACAATTTATTGAAAGAATATCACTATATATTCATTATTAAAACAAATTACTAATAATAAAATAAATATCTAGAGAAATTAATCCAGTTAAAATGTGGTACGTAAACATATATGCTTGACATCCGATATAAAACAGAAAATCACATCCAATTTTCATTTCATAAATATTGTTTATTTAACAAAAGAAATAAAAACTCACAAATTAGAACAAGAATTCTTTTCTGAAGTAAATTTAGAAAATCTTTAGAAACTCCTGTGGTTTCTAAGATAATAATACCAATATTTCAAATATTTTTTAATTGCTGTAATATAAGCAATTTGAAGATTTAATATCATTAAATTTAGTACATCTCTTATAAGTAAAGATATTTTAAATCAATTTCTCAAAATCAATGTGACAAAGAAGCAAATCGTAACAGTTAGTCACTGAGTTTTTAACTCATAAGATTTAATTTTATAAATAAATGAATTATTAATGATATTTTTTTTCGTTTTAAACCCAAAGTTTCAGTTACAAAATAAAAGTGTTGAATAATTTTAAGATAAATATCAAGGTTCGAAAAATTCAAAATGTAACTCTAAAATCTCTTATTATTTCTTAAGATATTAATGCATTTTACATTAGTTATCTTTAGCGGGTTGTAAAACTGAGTATATTTATGTTAATTTTTGAGTTGTACTTTATTTCATTTTTGTTATTACTATAAGTTTATTTAAAGGTATTGAATTTAATACATTGCATTTTGCTATAACTTACTGTAAACTTGTTTCTAATTTTCTAATCTGGCTTTTACTTATATTTGCTTAAATCACATACGCTAGCAGAATGAAGAGAAGTAACTTTAAGTACAACATTAAGTAACCTAATAGCCTGTGAAAATTAATCTAATGATTTGATGATTTAGTATTATTTTTAGAGTTTTTTTTTTTATCAAGACCAACAAATGTGTCACTGAATGCATCACGAAATTAAATATTATTCTTAGCGTAATAAGCACATGAATAAAATTTGCAACAACCATGTATATTAAAGAATTTTTTTACGTACATTGAATACTCACATACACGCATACCAAGCTTTAACGAAGCATCTCGTTGTAAAAAAAATTCTATAGAAAAAAAACTGTGTTGACATGTTTTGAATAAATCATGCAACTTGTACTTTTAAGATTCCTCCCCCTCCCTTTTATTTTTGTCTATGCAATTGACATTCCAAAATTATTTGTCAGATTTTTATGATTGTTTTGAAGACAACAAATTCAACTTTGAAACAGTTATTCTATGTATTTAAATAAAAAGATGCAAAGACTGTATTTTTGCTCTTTTTACTTGACACTAGTTTGTGCTTTTGCAAGACAGTTGGTATTTGAAGCTTCTGATAGCATTTCTAAAACACCTGCTTTGCTTCTTATTTTTCTTTAAAACAATGTCAATTTTGCGCAAAGAACGCTTCATATATATTTTATTTTGATTATATCCAACTTGTGTCATTTACATCGAATGATACTGCTACAAAATCTTTTGATCTGGAAAAATAATTTTATACCCTATTCGTTTCTTCCACCTGCCCTCAAAGTTTTCATTGCTTCAAAAGTGACAAAATTTATTTAGGAAAGGAAATGCTTTAAAATGCAAAGTGCGAATTGATGAAATATTTCATTGTGTGTCATAATCTAATTTTTTTAAAAATATATACTTAACTTGCAATTTGTTTTTGATTTACGCAAAAATAATGCTGCTACATAAATATTTTTCTGTTAACACTAATTACTTGTTTTTTTAAAAAAAATGTTATTAATAACAAGAAACCGTGATTTTCGAAATTTAGAAATGAAAATACTTTCTAACCGAAAATTCTATATTCCTCTAAGTCATGCACAAAATATATGGCTGAAAAATATTTTGAAAATAATCAACAATAAAGTAATATTGTCGTTCCTTTTTCGACTCAGAATTATCAAACCAGTTTTAAGAAACGTGAAACACGACTGCATAGAAATTTAATATTGATATTTTTTCAGAACGAAGAAACATTTGATGTCAACAAAAATTATCTATCTAATAAGTAAAAGAACAAGCCTTATATATTAGTAAATTTAATTCAATGAAAAGAGAGCAACATAAACTAATGTTAAAGTTTGAAATTAAACTAAAAAGAAACCTTAAATAATACATTACTAATCTACAACATTTTTCCATTTTAAAATTATCAAAGGTATGGCTGAGAAAAAAAATTATCAAACACCTAGAAAAAAAGTTAAAAAGCCTTATAAACATTCTGTTATAATGCTTGTTTGTAACAAAAGGAAAGCAATAGATCCAGATGTTTAATATTTTATACAAAGACAAAAATGCTTCATTTTGCACTCAGTAACTTGATCTAAGATTTTATTCATATATAATTTAATTTAAAACTCACAATTTTTGAAAAATACAGAAATATATGTATAATGTATTTTACCATACAACTTAAGGAACGATTATTTATTTATATTTTTTGTAAAAGAGTCATTTAAAACTGCAATTAGAAAGCTTACTAAATCGTAGAAGAGGGCTCAAATAAAATAAAATTTCGCTATGATTATTTTCCTGGATGTACGTAAATAATACATATTTAAGACGTTTCTTTCACTAACATAGTAAAAGATATGTAATAATTTAAATAGAACGATATAAAAATAGTAGATATTGATTTGTAAAGCTTTTTCTGTTGAGAGTAATTTATTATAATATTTTGCTTAATGTGTTTGAGATACTTAATCAGTTGGGTTTACTACAATTAAAATGAATTAGGTCTCCCCTTAAAACACAATAACTGCAATTGGATATTTGTACTAGTTATTACAAAATGTTCCAAGTACTCTTCAAAGCTACTAGACTTGGCACAAAAGCCTAATTTCCGAATTGAAATTACAAGTACCGCTGGGTAATACTTAGAGTACACAAGTACATAGCTAATTCAGTGCACTCGTATATCTCTTATACTGTCTCCAGGCTTTAATATTCCGAAAGTCTGTTGAATTATTTGACATCTTCATATAACGGAATTCTAGAACTACGGAATTTTCAATTAGCCCCAACACTTCGTCATCAAACATGCCGGGAGAAGGGGGATGGGGTGTTCTAACTGCGACAATTTCCTTAACACGTTCCCGACTTTCCCATTGGACAATAAATGGAAAATCTGAAAACGTTCCATTTGGTTCTGTGTCCTTTTTAAATCGAAATCGTTTCTGACATTTCAGCTTCCTTTGTTCCATGTTTTAGAACTGGAGATATAAGCCAATTCATCAGCTTTCGCAAATGGTCTGAGAGGGGAAAAATTTTACTCGATTTATTCTGCCCGGAGATATTTTTAATAATATTTCGTATATTCCTGGAGATGAATTGTTCTCTGAAATTCTGAGGCATATTATTAGCGGTTGTGAAGGCACAGGATTTAGAAATGAAACTTTTATGGGATGTTTGATTTCGAGTAGTTTGAAATTAAGACAGTAATATTTAGAGATTTCTCGATTTACTTGATCCTTTAAATTGGATTTTTTAGGCCGTTTCAAACAATTATTAGAAGGATAATTTATTAGGGTTAATAAAATGGTGTAACTTCATGTTTAATTCTCTTATTATTATTATTATTATTATTTTGTTAAAGGTTATTTACTTGTGTCATCCATCCTCCAATTTTTTTGTTAACAACCATTTCTTATTGACGTGCTAACAAAAATGTAACTTAATAATTAATGCTACTACTTTGTTGGAACACCTGTATTATAGTTTTATACATCCAATTTGAAATCTTACACGCTTAATTTTAAATTATCTTATCAAGCTTATGAAATTCATTTACGAGTCTTTATATTTAATTCTTGAAAATTAAAAGAAATTAGATGTTTTTCAAGCTGTTTATAATTTCAACAACATATATTTATTTCCCATTTTTTATTAAGGTTACCGGTGGTTCGTATCAGGAAAATAAAGTTGTGACATTGGGCTATTCGCGGTTTCTCTTCACTAACCTTGGGGACTTTTAATTAAGATTGATTGCTTTTGCTGAACAACCTTTCCCCAACCAAAAATGAAACGTGAATGTGTAGATAGAAAGCAAGTAGAATGAAGTTAAGCGGGAGAGATAGGAAATATATAAACCCCGACTGAAAGTCGTGATAGAGAGGCTGAAAGAGAGGTGGAAAGAGACTGAAGGAGAGGAAAAGAGAAGTTGAAGGAGGAGTTGGAAAGAGAGGTTGAAATAGGCGATTGGATTAAAGGTGCAGAGAGGGCGACATTTGGTTACAGAGTCTGAGTTGCAGTCGAGGAAGGCTTAGTGGTAAGAGTCTGTTAGATTGTTATTGCGGGGTTGAATTAGGTTAGTAGAATCCTTCCCCGGAAGGGCATATATAGTTGTTATATTAATTAGATGTTAATAAATTCCGTAAATATTGTTCTAGTGTCTCCTTGATTGACTTATTGTATCTTAGTGTTTTATAATTGAGTTAGCTATGGCACAAGAGACAGCCCGGATCGGTTAGGCGTCACAAAGTGTCAGCTCAAAGGGTCAAAATTATGATATTAATCGGCAATAGCACGCATGTGACTCTATGACGTCTGAAATGTAACTTACAAAATATATCTATTGGCAATTCGGACCAGTCATGAATTGGGCTAAATCAATAGCGTTAAAATTGGCATATAAAGAGTAAAATGTTTCTTATGATTTTAATAAACAACAGCCAAATTCCAATATATTTAAAGAAAAAGTCAATCGTTTGTATGTGAACATAAGAATTTGATAACGTATTTTTATAAGATTTATGTAACATTTTGTAGGAATAAATGATGGACATGTATTAGAAACCTTTTAAAGTTTACTTAACCCAAAATGGTTTATAAAATACTGATATTGTAGGATGTTCTGAGTACATCACAGTAGTTACTGTTTATTAGAATGTCGATAAAAATAGTCAGCTAAATAAATTCAAGATTTAGACCTTTTCTCGGAGTTGAAAATGTTTCTTTTATATTAAAAAAAACCTTTTCACTTATGAATTATATTTATATATGATAAAAATGTATAATAAAACTGTTAATAGGGGGGAATGTTCCTTGTTTAGCATATTTATTAAAGTAACAAATAACAATGAAAATATTTTCCACAGTAAAAAACAAAATTTGGTTAACAGGCTATCGTATTATGTAACTCTGCTTTTCGATAAAAATTAATATGCAAGAGATTATTACAATCCTATATTTAAACTGTTTCCTAAGGTATTTGCTAAAGAATTAATCATAGAACTCACTCCATTTGAGCCAATAATACAGTAAGCAATATGCTTTATTATATTTCCAATCAATTTAACGACCTACATGAGCGTTTCAGATCGCAGAAGTACATGTAATACATTTTTGATACCGTTTTCTGAATCAAGTTATATACATACATGTGCAAGCACACTCCGCATACACATATGTTCATACGACGTCTAAAATTGAATTTAAAAACGTTTTCCTCATTTATTCGAAATAGATTCTTACCGAACATTAACAATGATTGTCACATGGATTTTGGAGTATCGTAAATATAACATAAGAGGCACTATTGGCTTTTAATTGATTAAATGATATAGCTAGGTAATATGCGAAAATAAATTACTCTCACACACATATACATGGTATACTTGCACACAAGCGTATCTCTCTCTATATATATAAGCGAAATACCACTGACTGACTCATCACGAGATCTCTAAGACTATTCAACCGATTGACTTGAAATTTAGCATAGTTACTCATTTTGTGATGTAGACGCTCGCTAAGAACGGATTTTATGAAAGTCTTGTCCAAAATGTAATTTTCATCCGTTAATCTACTCTTATGCTTCGGTTATGTAAATTTAGGCTACTTTAATGCCGAAAATGATACGACCGACGCCAAACAGAATATATTTTTTATATGTATACTGTGTATTGTCACCAATTAAGTGTACTTGGTGAAATTTGAGCGTGCGAAATGGAAAAATACCGAATAATTTTATATTAAAGCGCTATTAGAGAATTGGCAAGATTTTGGCGTAGAGGCTCTTCATGCGAAATTTTGTGCATGTCGAAAATAAGAAACGTACATATTTATCGATAGAAATAAATCAGTTTGGAAATCCGTGTTTGGTGAAAGTGTAGTTTAGCTCCAAAACTTAGCGAGATTTTGGAAAATACTAAAATGTCGACTTCTTACGGAGTAGCGCACACGCAAAACAATCTTTGTTTACTGGATGACCTCGCTACATGCATGAACGAACTCAAGACGCTATGACTTACGTAAAACATTTTGGACTTCCCGACTTGCACGACTTTTTTTAAGGATTGCAGACACTTATAATCCTAAATGGTCCGAAATCAAAGATGTCTTGAGGCAAGTACAAAAATCTTATGATAGACACAATGCCACTGCGAGGGTATTTCATTTGAAAGCTAAGCGCATGATGAATCTTTTGACAAAAGGTTGCATCTGTGGCAATACTTGGTGTAACATGTGTACAGTGGAATGAATTTTATCTATATTATATATATATGGGGTGACTTTTTATTAATTTTTTTTTATTTTTCTCATATATTTGAAAGTCGTGCATAACGATTATTACAGACAATCAATTTCTTAAGATTTTTAATTTAGATTATCATTAACGTTTTAAAAATTGAAAATTTTCTTGATATTTTACTTTCAGGTTCCAAAATATTATATTATGGTATGTCCAGCAAAGCGGGCACGTATCAGCTAGTATATATATATATATATATATATATATATATATATATATATATATATATCATCTGGCAAATATTAAATGATTGAAAATATACTTTAATCTTAAGATAACGCTCTCTTTTAAATTTCTTTAAATTTTGTTTACACACCAAGAATGATAACAAGGATGTTTGACCACAAATAAAATAAACTCTCCAAATTGTTGAAACCATAGTTTCATATGAGTAGCGAGATAAAATGACCAGAAACCATATAATTGACACTGATATCTATCACTTGATTTAGTGAGTGATGGCGAAGCTGTGTTGCATCAAACAAGGTGTAACTGTAATCTAGACCTTTTTAAAATGGAAAAAAATTACAATTTAGTTAACAAGAAGATCGGTCGAAAATAATGAATGTTATGTAGGATATCCAGAGGACGTGTCAACTGTGCTTAATACAAATTGCAAATTCCATAGGAAAAATAATAACTAGGATACCTCGGGGTCAGGATGCCCATGCTTACCTAAAGAAGATAAGTCTCTGAGGAGTGACGTCATCAAATGTTAGGACTGTCTCAAATGGAGGTTGGTTAAATAATTCCCAGGCTTAGGAAGTCCCATCAAGCGTGATCTGTCTCCGCTTCTGTAAGTTTTGAACCTGGAGTGCTAATTACTAACTAATGTCCAGTCTGAATGGTTGGTCCGACGCTGGATCTCATATTAACTTCCCATAAACTATGCTCATAATTATGCTTATATCAATAAATTATGCTCCGGGGTCTATAAATTATGCTCATTTATAGACCCCGGAGGGATGAGAGACTGAGTTGACCTATAACCCTAGTTGACGCCAATGGGGATTGAACTAGAGTCGGCAGTCCTCACAAACAGTCATGCTAACCACTATACCTCAGTGGTATCAAAGAGAAATGATTAAGAATCAATTCCAAATATCAATTCAATTTCTAATCACAGAAAGTCTTACCACCAAGAGCTAGGACACCTGCAGGGACGTGTTCCTTTCTATGTAAGGCGTGATGCCATAAATAAATTTGAATCTTGCCTTATAAATTTCCTGGAGTGTTTGGAATACCAATTTTCATGCAGGTAGCAGTCGTCTGGAACAAAAGAACTTAAACGCTCAACGGCAGTACGCAATCTCTTTGAGTCTTCTGAAAGGAGATCCCCTCTTTTGTGACACCAAAAGAATTATGCTTGTAAATAAGAACATTAGGACCGAATATCTTTCACTCTGATGAATCAATGTTTAACACTTATAGTTCTTTACAATCATTAATCTGTGAGGAGCATGTGACCATATTATGCTTGCAATATCATAGAAAGCAACTTTTATGTTGGCAGTAGAATCCATCTGGGGCAAAGTATCATGTATCTGGTCCACATGGAACCTCACCCAAGTTCTTTGATCACTGAAATACATAAACATATGCAGGATGTTTTGAAACTCATGGACCACAATTTATGAGGTGATAGAAAATTTCTAAACAAGCAAATATCACCTTACAATGCATTTGGGGAGAGCAAATAGTGAAGGCCTTTTTAATTCACGATAGAAATGACGATGTGTAAAAAAACTCGCGCTTTATGCTTTCCATTGCAGCTTTTCTAGCGGTTCACTGGTGGCTATGCATTGTATATTGAAGGTTGCTTGTTTAGATGTTTTCCATCATCCCTTAAATTTTTGATCCAGAGTTTCGAAATACCCTGTATATGGTTTGAAGCACCCTAACCAATAATTATTAAATCGTTGCTAAAAGTTTTATTTTTAGGCTTAGATATCAACCTATGAACAAAGTTGAGAAACCTACTTAAACAATTTTACAAACTAAATTTACCTAAACAAATATTCCATGTTCACGACAGACATATAAACTGTATTAATTTTTCTTCATAAAAGTATTGATCCAAATGTGCATGTTTGCATTATCTCTCGTATGAATAAGTAAAATGCCTTTTGAATATTTTAGCAGTAAAAACGAACGCAAAGAATATTGAAAACTTCCAAAACTAAACATCTTTTTAAATACAATTTAAAATTCTATTCCCAATTTTATAATGAGTTTTAAGCAAGTAAATAATTTATAAAATTAATTAAAAGTTAATTTAAAGAGACTGTTTTTATATAAGTTTCAGCGCATACGCTAAATTGTTTATTTTGCTATGCTAATATTTCTCAATTATTTTTGAAATATTCATTAAATATAGCTAAGAATATTTTTCCTTGAATAAAACTTTTATTAATGAGTAGAATTTAGTATCTCTAATGATTAAACATAATAATTTTATTTTGGAAGCCAAGCAATTATAATGAGAAAGAAATACAATCTTACGTACTTCTTTCCACAAAATAATTATATACCACAGAAAAAAAATTCAAGCTTGTAGTTTGTTCATGAAAATTAATCATTACCGAAGAGTTCTTTCTCACACTTGAGTTAATTATATTACGTTATTTTCTTACAAGCATTTTAATAAATTTAACTCAGAAATAGATGTTTTTTTTCCATGAAAATTACCACTTGAAAGCTTTTTTAGAAGATCTAGATATGTTTTAGTGGGTATAATTTCTGAAATAAGGGTTTTAATTAATAAGTAATTAGATATTTTAAATTTCCGAAGTGATAAATTAATTTTTTATGGTTAGAGTGGAATATATAATTTTTTTTCTTCTCTTGTGTACTTATCGAAAAATATAATCTAATTTTGGTAGGAAACACGTTGTGTGACTTTGTACAAGTCAATATTTTAACTGAGTATTTTTAACTGTCAATGATATATATATGTGTGTGTGCGTGCGTGATTGTGCGTGCGTGATTGTGCGTGTGTGTGTGAAATGGTCTCAAACGTAAAGAATTCATTCTCATTTTTTCATCCAATTCAAAAGTATCCTTTAATTTATTGCATCACGCGCTAACAAAATACGTTGAATCAGCGTTCCGTAATCATAAATATGTCAGAAATAATCCCTACTAGACTGATAGACTCCATGTTAATCCCTAATCATCCCTTCATCTTATACCAAGTGAGTTCCAAGAGACCTTTAGAAATCCAAAGAAAATCCTCATTAGAAATTAAATTGCAAAGTAAAAACATGCTCTTCTGCTCTTTTCTGTTATAATATAGACTAAGGAGCTGCGTCTCTCGCCTTCTCCATCGTAAATATAAAAACTTATTGTCTCTCTCTCTCTCTCAACAAAAACGAATAAATATTAATGAATGGAATCTTAAATGCACGATTAATTTGAAATTCGCCTTTATCACAGCCATTAATTTTTAAAAACATTTCAATTTTTAAATTTTAAACACACACACACACACATATATATATACTGGAAAGTGATGGTTCAAAAGATATCCGTTTTTTATTTGGAAAATGGTAATGGATTAATTCATTTTAATTCTGTATCCAAGGATCATTTTCCCTTTTTCTAAGTCGATGAATACCAAGCCTTCCACACTCCAAAAACTCATTGCGTTAAAATTTTGCCCAGATGAGACCGTCTTTGCCTTCTTAACAGCAGATTCCTCGGTAGAAACCAATTGTTTTGAATGCTGTCTGATATTCCCTTGCGTAATGATGAATTCAGATCTTACCGATGGTATTAACTCGTCGTAAAATGTTGATTACAACTCGTCTCAGTACCATTTAAAAGTAAGTAATTAACCCTTTTTAAATTTGTTTTAGCGCAATTTATCAATTGCCAGTGAAAAACTTTTAACCTCCAACTTCTTTATAAAGAAGAAATTTTTAGATTTTCATCTGTTCTTAAAAAATACATGTTTGGAGCCACCGTCGTAAGTAATTTTAAGATTTTTTAGTGCATTTACCAAAAAACTATTGATCTTTTAGAACGTATGAAATTTTTAAACAGCGTTTTCCAGTATAATTTCTGAATTTTCATTTGGATGTAGCAAGTAATATATTAAAGCCTTTAAGGAAACATTGATAAGATATCGGAATAAATGTCTTATTATTAACGCATAACCAATTTATTTCTTTTCTGTCATTTCTTACCTTTCTTTGTACATCCAATAACAAATTCCGAAAGCCAAGATTTTGAAATTCGAAAATATTTCAAATAATTGTCTTTCGCATAATTAGCCAAGGCTACATTTCAACTTTTCCTCGAGTAAATCGTGTTTTCATAGATTTTTAAAACAATTGCGTTGGTTTGCTCTTCGATAATGCCTAACAAATGACCTTTGAGAAAAGACGGTTAATGAATGCATACTAAATGCATTTCTTAGAAGTTCTCTCTCTGTTTAGCATACTAATGATACACACTTGATACCTTGAGCTAAGAATAGTGCTTTACATTGGAACGCTCTTCTTTGTATTTCGCAATAAGTTTTGAAAACTTCTTGAAACCGCTGAAAGAAAATGGATTTCATTCTTATGCCCTGAAGAAATTCTCTTTCTCTTTGAATAAATCGATAACATTATAAGTTCCTTTTTTAAAAAAAAGTCATTTCATTTCAAAAGCTATCTTACGAACATGGTGTTTGGTGAAGTTCGAATGAAAGAATATGATTTTACATATGTATTACATTATCATTTGTTTATCATTTCAGTTTTTGATCCGGAATCGACACTTAGTACGCAGTATTGGAGCTTATGTTTCACATTATAATGTAAAGAAGCTTAAGTTATGTTTCCTTTTCCTTCAAATGCAAATCTTACAAGCGAGTCTGAAAGTTATTTTGTCACCTTAAAATAGCCATCGATGTCGTAGTCTTACTTGATTTAAAGGTCCTTCAGAATTCTGGAAAATGCCATTAACTTTTCTTGGTTTAAGAAGATTAAGCTTAGAAAAAGACACATTAAAAGGAAGGCAATGGATTCTGAATTAGAGCTTAAAAAGCTTTCATAAATTTAGCGTTTCTCTTTCTAAATTGCAAGCGTTGATGTTAAGCAATTCAACAAAAGCTTCAATTTAAGACCCAATAAATTTGTTGAAAAATATTTTGGTCATATTTGTGGCAATTTCAATATTTTTATTTGCATCTGCAATCAAATAAATTTTCTATTTCTAGCTTCGTAGCCATTATGGAAAATGTTTTGTAGTTGTATTTATAATCAAAAAGTGATATTTACATTTTTTTGCTTTTCAAACCGTGCTACTAATTTATTACATGTAGCGAATTATGTCCATTACCTTATTTCAATGAAAAGTCTACTGAATCTAGGTTTTTTTTCATAAAAAAATACGTTTTCAATGTTCGTAAAGAAACTTGATCATAATGTTTAGTGTATTTTAAAGTAGTACGTTATAATACATATTTAAACTGTACATAAGTTATAAATAATTTAGTCTACAAGAGGAAATTGAAAAGCACTGAATAACATGAACCATCATTAAATTATGCTTTTAAAATTCAGTTCATAGCAGCATAAAAAGTTAATATTAATATTATCAAAATAATATATTAAAATAATTATTTCGCCTGGAAGTATTAAAGATATTTGAATGGGTACAATTAATTACATGAATAATTCATATAATTGAAATATGTACTTTTTACCAAAAATTAGTTTCCAATCATCCTCAATAAATTGGTTTATCTCAAATAATCCAATATGTGTTGAAACATTTCACTTCTAATTAGTTTTTTCTAAATTTAATAATAAAGATAAAATAAAAGGTATTTTAAATTATTATACAAAATTACTGATCAATTTAAACAAAATACCTGAATATAAGATTTTCAAGAAATAATTGCTGTTGTTAATATATAGTGAAAACATTGATAAAACTAAACAGTAATTACAATGGAAAATTATTACAACATTCTAGTGAAATTAGATTGCTTCAAGAGAACTTAGTTTATAAAAATAGCTTTTTAACAGAAATGAAAGCATAATATATTGGAATGTTCTATCCGAAGTCCAGCATTAGAAGAAACAAAATGCTTCAAGGCATGAAGTAATTTCCTTTTCCATTACATACATAATTGAATTCTATTGCAAATATAATTTCTATTTTAGTTCATTCGGTATATTTGGGATGAGAAATTTGCTTCAGAATAAATTACCTATTATTTAGTTAATATGTTAAAATAAGGAATAATAATATTATAATACGATTAACAGAGAAAATTGCTTCTAAAATAAATTCCATGGAAAAGACATTTAATTTCAATGAAGATAATATTGATTACCTATAGGCAGAAAATTTTCCAATTTTTTATTAAACTTTTTGTTAGATTATACACAGTTAGATGAAAATTTGTATGACAGAAACCTTTTATCAGGTAATTAAGTAAAGCAATATTGTCTAGAACTGTTTTAATTTAATCAAAATCAATTTCTGTTATAAATAGTGATAGAATTTACTTAAGAATAACATAGTTAAATTTAGAGAAGATTTACATTATAAACAATATTTTTTTAATGTGTAAATTAAAAACTGTTTTATTAGTTTTAAAATGATGGTATTGTTTTAAATTTATGATAATAATATTTAACTTAATTTTTAGATAAATTTTAGATCCAAAGATTTTTTAAGGCTTAAACATATTATTTCTTGTGTGTCGTGATCATAATTAATCGTTAAATGTTATTAGTGTTATTTGTTTTTAACAGAAGCAATACAATGTCAACGAAAAAAATTCTTTTTATTAGTTTCAAATTCTGAAGAAATTATTTCGGTTAAGCTACAAAAACATTTTTATTCCAATTGAATATGTTTATTTTATAATCTCTGAAAGAAATATCGGCAACTATAAGTTCGTTTCAAAATAATATCAATATTTAAAATTCATGATAATATTTTAATTGTGGTATTCAAAGATTTTTATTTTACGGTCGTACAAAGAAATTTTTAAATTAATATATATAAAATCAAAGATTAAATATAGAACTTCATTGCACTGGAGGAAATAAAGTTTTTTAAAGCAAGCGTATTTTTTAATATTTAAAAAAGTTAATTTTCCTTTTCGGTATTTTATTAAATTTTGCTTACTCATTCCCCAGTATATGTCTTCAATTCCCAAATTAGAAACTAATGAATTTGAACTATTTTTATACTTTAAAGATATATGACTAAAAATAATTTTAACTCACAATAAGTTTAACTATTATTTTTACTTATTATTAAGTATATTAGTATATATTAATTATACAATGTATTAATTCCAAAGATGTCATGTTCATTTCATTTTGGCTTACACAAATCTATAAAAAGTCTAACTTCATCTCGGTACATGTATATATATATATATATATATATATATATATATATATATATATATATTGTGACATATTCAATTTTTAAAAACAAATTATTGTGATACTTTTTTAAGATATTATCTGTCCAACTTATAAAGACAGACGATTTAATCTAATGTGATACTTTATTTAAGACATTACCTATTCTACTTTTAAAAGCAGACGATTTAAACTTAAAGTAATACCTTTTTCAATATTCTTTATTAAGATTTTTTTTGGCAACACCTGATCATAGTTTTGATTTTAGATAATTTACTGGCAACGGATATGAAATTTAGTATTGAGTTTGGTTCCAAGAGGTAAAGACGAACGTTGAAAAAGTGGTGCTTGTGTAAAATTGTGTCTTGAATTTATGTTTGAAAAGATGTGCGCAAATAAATGTGATGTCCTGAAAACAAGTCATTTTTATTAATAGTCTTCAATACAGTACAATATATATATATATATATATATATATATATATATATATATATATATACATGGTGGGTGTATATATAATTTAATCTTGTAGATGGGATGTGATTTTGATAATAAATCTAGTTACCTTATTGATGTACTGTTGATTATTTTGAAAACATAAATAACATTTAACAGTCTCTTATAATTAAAGATATTATTTTATTTAGTTTTATGTATTTAATTGAAATTTAATCAGATATTGCCGAAGCAAAATGCAGCATAGCGTGAATCATTACAGATCTTAGTGGCATGTGTCGGTTATGGAAAATACATTATTAAAAGGAAGCCAAAAACTTTATTTCATTAGAAAAAAAGAGGATTTCTACAGTTGTTAATTACTTCATCCATTTATTTGGGCCAAAAATGAATAGATAATGAAATAATTGAAATATCTGAAATAGTAAGAATAGAAGAAATGATTAAAGCATAAGAAAAGTTACAAAACTCTTTCACCACGTGTAAGAAAAATTATAAATTTTTATCTGTAAAATCCTTGTACAAAACAAACAGAAAAAAACTGCAAAACAAACAATTAAGAAAGAAATTAATATACATGAAAAATAATAAATTATGGCAAGAATGTAAATTTGAAATGATGAATATGTATATATTAAGGCATAAATAATAAAAAAATATGTACCAAAAGGGAGATGAAAGATAATATTTGTATATTCTAATATAAATTTAAAAAAAAACATTTTTAATTGTATTAACATAAATAATTTTAATTGAGTTCTAAAAGAGATTTATAAGAAATTAAATGTTATTAAGGTTATTGGTTTTATAAAAGGTAAATATTTAGTTATGTTAGACTTTAAAAAGAATTATACATTTTTTATGAGTAATATTTACAAACATATTAAAAATATACCACAAGGTGAATAATTGCTTAACCAATATTTATTGAAATTTAGGAAGCTATTTTTTAGTGTAATAATTTTTGAATATTTTGATATACTGAAGACGTTATTTTTTTTCTTTTTATAAATTGTTAAGATAATGTACTTGTCTTATTTTTTATCCAGACCATTTGAATAAACTGCAAATTAATGTTAGTATATATGAAATTGAATATTTAGATACAATAAAAAAAAAAGGTAATAAAATTTCTACAATTATATATGATAAAAGTTTATCTGTAACCTGAATTTTCTACGAATTTTATTAGGAGTAATTTAAAATATAATATTTATCAAGCTTTGTTTTTTTCTTTTTAATTTTCTTTTTTTTTCCATTTAAATATATTTTTATTTCGTTATTAGTTCTTTACAATTTTTCTTTCATTAATGTTATTTTTCTTTGACAGAGAGTCTTGCAAAATTTCAAATTTATGCTTGAGGGAGAGAGTTTTGATTTACAAACTAGAGATTTGCGTTACTTTATTGATATGCATGGCGACTCATGTAAGATTTTTGTAAACATTTAATCTGATTAATCTATTTTTATTTTTGGTTTAATCAAGTTCAGATTCAGTGAATTTATATCTTCTTTGCCAATTTTTTTTATATCTTGCTTCTTTTTGAATTTATGGAATATTTAAAAAGATTTACAGTATTTTTGTGTTGGGATTGTTAGGTACCGGTAAAACAATATTTAACTAGCTAATCTGTCAAAAGCTAACCAAAGAATTCATGAACGCTATATTTCATTTTCTTTATAAGGTCTAGTTTTCTTTGTATTTATACCTTCGTTTGTACTTATATATGATTTGAACTTTATTTTCTTTTGCCATTTCTTTTTCTTTTTTTTTATAATTTTAGTATTCTTTCAGGTATATTGATCCCTTTCTTAATGGAATTGTTCAATAATTTTTTTTTCTTTTTCTACTGTTCTAAAGTTTTGGCAACTAAATATTTATTATATTTCTTACATCTTAACTATAATCTAAAAAAAATGTTTTTAAATTCCTTTTTAACTTTTAAAATTTCTCATAATTTAATTCTTGCTTCCAAAATAATTCAAATTAAATATTTTTTTCATTTTATGTAATCATTCTTTTTACTATAGATGTAGCAATAATATGGTTGCTTGCTTTGGCGCTATTACTGAGGCATTTTATTTAGATCCTTTTACATGACATGTTTATTAATTCTATATATATATATATATATATATTATTTATTTATAT
>BMAW01013991.1:140938-151400 GCA_019974015.1 Nephila pilipes
TATATATATATATATATATTAGTTTAGAAGTTTCGAAATTTTATCTAAAGCAGGAAAAACAATAATAAAATAGACTTTAACTCAGTTTTAGAGATTCATACATTCTACATTTCTTAAGGAAAAAGTACCAGGGTATATCTATTCTTATATTGTAGAATTTAAATATCTTTTTAAATTTCTATATAA
The DNA here is from genome assembly GCA_019974015.1 of Nephila pilipes. NCBI lineage: Eukaryota > Metazoa > Arthropoda > Arachnida > Araneae > Nephilidae > Nephila > Nephila pilipes. Next base: position 141,125 of record BMAW01013991.1, read on the forward strand.
TTTCTTTTAGAATATAATTTCCTCCAGTTATATGACGTAACTATATTCTTTTTGTTTAACTATAACTTAGTTCTGAAACTTCAGTTTATTTCGTTATTCTATTTTACTTCACAAAAAATTAAAATAACATTCTGTAATACTATTCTTCAAATACATTGTTTTACTATAACTAAACAGGTGTGTATGAAAAGCCATTTTTCGTTTCTGTGTTAGCTTGGTTTCCAAAATATATTTTATCCGAAAACTTTTCTCTAATCTGAGGAAAAGAATAGTTTTTATTTTAAAGCTTTTTAAAATATTTTCTCGCGTGAAGTTTATATTTCTTTTATCAAAAAGTATTATAATAATTATAACAAAATGAGGTATAATACTGTAGACTATATATCGTACATTAATCAAAGTATATATGAGTTGAAACTTTCTCACTGAAACCATAACTCAAACTTTCGAGATTGCTTTCGCGCCATCCTTTTTCTTTCCACGAACATCATTGCTATGACAACTCAGATAGAAATTTTACATAAATTGAGCTACTTCTTATTAAATTCGGGAAACCAAATGAAATGTTACAGTTCAACTTTATTCGATAGCACATTCACCAAAGTATAACGTAATAATCGTATGTATAAATGTAATACTGTAGGCGATCGTTTTTTTTTTTCCAAATGCGTATTACAGATTTTAGTTATTTTACATATTTCTTTTAACGCAATTTTTTTTTTATTTATTTTTTGTAATATATTTTACACATTTGGGACAATAGCATGTTTCTTTAAGAATATCTTCTCAGTTTTAAGGGATAATATTTTCGTGTTTCTACCACACCTTCGTACAACATTTTTCTCAAATTCTAGATTTGAATGCATTTTTTTTTTACTTTTAAATGTCTCATTTTAGATTAACTTATATTTCCAGCATTATTTTACAGAATATAAAATACCTAAATTTTCTATTTCAAGTTTAGTAAAATCTATGATGCTCTCGAAATAATGTACATGATTTTCCAAATTTATGAAATAAAAATGGAAATTAAATTTCTTCGGGGTTACACTAGTTTTAAAAATACCCAAATAGCATTTATAATTTTAAAAAAATAACAAAAAGTGATTATTATTCGGATAAATATCTTACACAAAAATTGATTTGTTACTGCTTATTACTTTTTCGGTTTAATCTTCATTTAATAAGTTGGTTTTAGAATACATAAAATATATTTTAATACTTATCTTGTTTCATATATCAAAGAGCTAATTCGATAAATTCTTTTTTTTAAAATGAAGTGAAATTTATTTTATACATTATTTGTAACAGCAGTTGAGCTAAGCGTATTCTATAGTAACTATCAACCGATTACAACTCCATTGAAAACAATCTGTTAAGGAAAGATAGTAATGTTTCAATATGAATGACTTTTGTCATCATTATGATCGAGTAGGAAACCGTCTACGACATAAATCATAAATCTGTCATCATTGATACATCATATATTATCAGAGACGAAATTTATTCAGTCTTTGTGATCACGAAAAGCATATAATACTTTATGTTAATTGTCAATAAAGGTATTATTCAAAAGACGACCAGTTTGATTTAATTATCAATTAACGAATGTAAAAGCGATTAAGAAACGAAATTTGGCTGTAATGTAACAGTTTTATTTACTCTACCTTTCTCAAAGTTTAATTTGGTGCAAAATATTTTCATTTAGTGATTCTGAACAAGTTATAAGAATAAAATTCGAGTACACATTTAATACAAATTGAGTTTTTAACACAACTGAGATTTCTGTTCATCAATATTTGACATAATAACAAATAATTAATTAAAGCACCATTAAGACAAACTATTATTTAAGGATAATATTATTTCAATACGAAATACTTTCGTCATCTTTATGATCGAGTAGGAAATTATCTGTGTCATAAATCATAAATCTATCAGCAATGATGTATCATATTAATCACATACACGGTTTATTTAGCCTTCATAATCAAGACAGAATGTTCTATGTTACGTTAATCGAAAATAAAATTCTGATTCGAAATATGCATTTTATTTCATTGTCAAATGAGAAGTAAATAACGAAATTTTTGTAATGAATTAGTTTGTCTCTGCCGTATTTAATGTTTATTTTGTGCTAAAACATTGGTTACGAGTAGCTATGGCATTGATTACAAATTACGATGTCCATCACCAATAGTCCTAGTGTTACTTCTAAGTGCGAAGTTAATAAACAATAAATCAATAAATTTATATAAGATGTTGTGCAATAGACTAAAACATGTTAAATCTGTCGGTATTTAAAAGTAATCAATCGGGAATGGTATTTGAGGAGTGGGGTGCCGACTTAGAAGAAATTCTCGTCATTTTCCTGTTGTTCCAAATAACGAGGCTCGCTGTAATAATTTTCGTGATGCTTTTCAGAGCGATTTCAATTAATTTTTGATATATTGTGTTTTTTGAATGAGTGCTTATTAAAAGGTGTTTTAATAAGATATGTAGCATTAAAAAACAATACGATGGCGTTTGGGGATGGACTATGTAAATTAGAACCAGTGTCACGTGACGAAGACGACACACAAGATACAATCTATTCATCTAACTTCAACACCGATCCACTTCAGGACGTTAGAGAACCAAGCGATTTAACATGCTGCAGTCTTGTTTTAAAAGGAATCTACCAACGATGCCAACAACTCGATTGAAAAAAATCCTAGCCGAAGGCTCACGACCGTATCAAGTTGGATACCATGGCCGTTTGAATTAATGTGAAGATATATTTAAGTTTAAACACATCTAGCTCTTAATAAGAAAAAAAATCAGCTTCGATGAAAATGCTCTTGCTCCTTTACACAACAATCTATTTAATGTAAAAATAATAACTAACACACTTAAGAATTCCGGAAACAAAATAATTAGAAATAAATCAATTTATTTGCAATGGTTAAATAAATTTTAAAAAACCTAGTAAGACATTATATACATATGTTATATACCCCACGAGAAAAAAATTTTCATTTAAAATATTCATAGCAAATCATGTTTTAGACTGAAACGCAAAATTAATTTCATTTGGATAGTGCAAACGAAAAAAAAGGAAAAGAAAAATTAAATTTCTAAGGAAGGCAAATTGATTAAACTCACATAAGTGGTTTGCATTAAAAATTTAATTACCTGACATGCACATAATTTTGGAAGTGTCTTTTTTCACGTTAGGAAATAAAAAAATTTCCAACAAAATGAAGCCTTCACACACATCTTTGAATGTTTCGCTTCTAAAATATTTTTATAATGTCAATAAATAACGTTACGTTACGAAGAAAAAACTAACTCTTCATAAATATTCAATAAAGTACTCTCTTCTGGAATCTTGTATCATCTTGCTGGACATTGTTAGCGAACGATAATGATAAATAACTTAATGATAAAAATTACTAATTCTGTTAATCTTCAATTTTATTAAATTTCTAGCAAAAGAGCTCATAACAGATGGCGCAATTATTGTGTCATATTGTGTAATTATTTATGCTTGTAGCATATGATATTCACCAAAAAATGTTTCATACGTTAAATTATTTCTTTATGATCTAGCAGGCATTTGTTTAAAATGAGTTACGGTATATTGTTTTAAATTTCGTTTTAATGATAACTTTTAAACACGTGGTAAGATATTGCTTTAAGAAAATGGCGTCAAAAAAAACGCATGTGTTTAAAGCATACAGGGGGATGGATTTAAAATATCGACATTATAATACATAATGATTACGTTAATTACATTAAGTTTACTTTTATAAGATATATTTACTTTACCAAGATTTTTTTTATTTAAAAAATATTTTTATCGTTTGATTTTATTTTAATATCCAAGCAAAATATTATCTATTTTAATAATTTACCGTTTGCTCTTATTTTAGAATTTATTTTCATATTTTACTTTCATGGCAGAATCGTCTGTTTTTTTCTAGTTAATATTGGAAAAGATTTTATACGAAAATATTTATGCTTGTGAAAATAAAAACGCATTAGACATTTAAAGAAGGTATTTTCTTTTCTTGAAAGTAATTGCTTCTGTGCATCATGGAGCTCAAAAGTACTTTTTCTTTACGTAATTAATATTCCTTTTGAATAATTCTACTTTTTCGAAAATTTTACAGAAAAAAACGTCAGCATATGAGAAAATGCAAATAGTGAAGCCAATGTCGATATTTTTCTAATTTATTTTAAGTTGTTCAAGGAGTTGAACGAAGTAAATTACTGTGTAACAGTTAGTTTTGGTTGTTTTGTTTTAGTAACCAGCATCTACATAGTTTTTAATCCTTTAATAAAATTTTAAGGAAAAAATCTTTTGCTCTATTTTAATGAAAAACATGCTGCTCAAACGAAACAATTGAAAATGAAGGCCCAATTTTAATTGGAATAGTTCGACCACTATACAGTCTAGTTTTAAGAATTATCATAAATCAAATTACATTTTCTGAAAAACAGAAGTTTTATACAAAGGGAACTAAAATTAACGAATTCACATTATTTTAATTTAATTTAAAACTAATGACATAATTCTTAATAAATTTAATCATAATTCACTTTTTGTCATTGTCTTTATTTTAGATACATAACTCATTAGAAATGTAATACTACAAAATGAATGACATATAAGAAAAACATTAATCTCCAATAGAGTTATCTTTCGAAAACTTCCAGCATTCTTTTATTTTATATTTTTCCAATAAAAAAAACCCTACACACTCAAGATTATTGAAAATAGTGCTCCTAAGTGAAGTGAGCTACATTCATGAAATAATGCTAAGTATTTGAATGATCCAACTTTGGTGTCAACACGCATGACCACACATTCTGCAGTGACGCTTAAATCAGGGAGGGGATCTTGCGCATAATGGAAGATTCATGAACGTAATAATCACATTTCAAATCTAGAAGATCTTTAAAAAGTGAAGAATGCTAAGTAGGCGTAAGAAAAGATAATTCGCACATTTAAACGAACTTGAGACGGACCTCATCTTCGGCATAAAATCTCACGCTGGTTTACTCACCATGTTGCTCGCAAGGTCGATCGCTCGGAGTGTGCCATTAGAACATGCTAGGAGCAGTGGATGCGATATGGTACCCACGTGTTGAGAACCTGGTATGGAGCGACAAGGAAGATGACGAGGCGAGATGGCTGATGCATGGTGCGGCAAGCGCAGATGGATTCCACAGTATATTTTTTCAAGGTTACAATCAGATGTAGGGCTGCTAGTTGTTTCACAAATCATTTCCAGATGTCATACAGAAACAAATCTGCAATCCAAGAACCTTTTTTATGCTCTGCCTTCATATTTTTTACAATGGTGCCAAGTCAGAAAGACGTGGAATGCCACAGATTTTCAAAATGTGTTTAGTGATGAAACTGCGTTCGTTTTGGAGACAGATAATAAAAGTGTACAGATGTAGAGCCTACCTAGTGAACGATCCACCCTCTCTCGCGTGTGCATCACACCGCCTGCAGAGAAGGCGTAATGATCTGGGGTACCATAGCTTATTGTAGCCGGTCTCCTCTAATTGTAGTACTGAGAACTTGAACGGACCAGTGTTATTTTGACAAAATTCTTCAATTCTAAGTGAGACCTTCCTTCAATGATCTTCCAGGGTCAATTTTCAACAAACCAAAGCTCATACGCATACAGCTCGAGTTGCTCTAGACTATCTACGTCATATTCAGGCTTTCCATGAGTAGCGCTCCACTTCTCGGACCTGTCCTCAAAAGAACATTAGTAAGACTAGCTGAAAATTAGAAGCTAGCGTGTCACTTTGTATATGATTCTGAGGTAACTGTGCGAGATTTGATTTTAAGATCAAGTAAATATCTCATCTTTACCATTATGTGTATTAAATTTCATTTAAATACATAACTCACTTTTTGGTGCGCTATTTTCAATCTTCTTCAGTGCAAATAATTTTTTATTTTATAAGCCGTTCTTTGTCAAAACATTAAACTCACTCATTAATTCTATTTCCCTCACTAGTGTTGTTAAATTTTATTAGTAAGCATTTGACAATTCTACCCTTTTTCAGAATTCTTCATTTGAAATCGGAAAATAGTTTTTCATATATGACTACATAAAATAATTTTATATAATTGTTTATTAATGTTTTTTACAGTTTTCATAAAATGTATTTTTATTTTGCATGAAACATTTTACTTGACATTAAACTGCAAATTTAACTAATGAAAAAAAATACATATTAGGCTTAGTGCTACATTTTTATTACTTCTTTACCGTTGCACGTTTCAATATGTCTGTTTTTGTAAGATTTCACCTTATTTTGAATAATTAAAATAGTGATGAAATGTTTCAAAAAATGAGGTTTTCTACTGAAATTTAGCTATAGAGATCTTAAAACAGTTCATAAATATCATATCATTTAATTACATACATTTATTTCGATTGCATATTTTATTTTTAAGATAGTTAAGAGTATTCTTTTACCATTATAAATTCTACGAATTACAACATACTTACAGAAAAATTAGAGATCTTTGAATTTTAATTATAACTACACTTAATAATCCCAAGGAACCATATATATTTCTTCAAGCATATCAAACAGCAAAAAAAAAAAAAGCTTTGTAAAAATATCAATTAAAGAAATAATACTTTCAGTTATAATGAATTACTTATACATCAAATACTTTCATCATAATACACTTATTTTGCTAGAGGCTATATGTGATAAAAGAAAATTTTAATTATATGTTTCATGTTTCTTTATAAACAAAAAAAATTGAAAAATTATTTCACAAAAGCCTCCTTTGATGTTGAGAATAATTATTAACAATTATTTTTGACAGACGATGAAAATTATCTTTCCCGAATAATGTATAGTATTTTATTTTTTCTCATTTGTTGTTTTGCCATGCAAAATAAATGCTTTATGTACTAATGAATAAAAGGTGCATTAAAATTAAACATATTACCATCGATACAAAACATTCATCTTTATTATTCCTAATGATATTCAAATTGCTTTGAAGAATGTTCGCAGCAAACATTTGTCCATTGGTAAAATGAGATATCACTCACCTGAAAAGAAAGAAATGCTAAAATTAATTGCATGTAATCACTGAAATGTATTCTTAATTCATATATCCTGAAATATATAATTGCCGTATTTTTACGACAATTAAAATATTTTAATTTGTTTCTTAAAAATATACATATAGATGTTGAATAGTTTTTTTTTACTTTAATAATAGTAAGAAATAAAATTTTGAAAAAATATATTAAAAATAATATTTTGCTCATTTCGATGCAAAAACTAAGCTGGTTACTCTAACCCAGTACTTAAAAACTATTGTTCTAATTTATGTCGAATTCATTTTTATATACTATGTATTTTTTTTTATTTTAAAATGATATTTAAATAACAAATGACATGGACATATGAAATACCATTTAATATTTATAATTTTTCAGGTTTTTTCAAGGGTAAAATAAATTTATCTATAAAAAATGGTAAATATATAGAACTTTATGAACAAGCTAGTAATCTTGCTGATTTGAACATAAAAATAATAGGAAGGCAAAGTATTACGCTTTCCTGGGAAATGAAAATAAATTTTAATTCGAAGTGTAAAACATTTTCTGATAATTTGTTCTTTTAATTAAAACCTCTTTTAACTAAACTATTTCCGAATAAGTTTTAATATCATGTTAAATAAGCATTAAACATATACGATAGTAACAATTTTTTTCACTGCAATTCAAATCAAAAACTTTAAAAATTAATTATTTTAAAAAATTTTGTTTTCATTTCAGTAATTATTAGTTTTAATTTTAAAATTAGGTGTGAACTGTAACGTCTAGCTAATCTGAAATATCATTTAAAGATTGCAACTAAGAATGATTTTGAAAAAAAAATAGTTATTTTAGTACATTACGTTTATTAATATTTGGATTTATTCTCGATCACTTATAGTATTTTATTGTAATTACAAAAACGTTAGTGATAAAAATTTATGTCATAAAAGTGTTAATTTATTCACGCGATGCATACTGAAAAAGTTGCTAAAACATTTATTGTGAATTTGTGAATTAAAAATAACTTATTAAAAGAAATACGTATAAATTTGCATTTTATTTACATAGCGCTTAGTTTTAAAAATATTGGAACTTTTTAATAATAATTGGTTTCAGCAAAGTTAAGAAGTTAAGATTCATTTATTTTTCTTACTTTATATCATTTTCATGTTATATTTTCGAAGTTTTACTTATAGAATTTAATTTTATTTTGAAAAAAAAAAACTATATTATATCAAACAATGGATTATTGAACTCGGATTATTTTAGTTATGAATCAAAATTATAGTTTATATTTTGCAAAATACGAATAAGTGACATTTAGAAACTATTTAAAATAGGATGTAATCATGCAAAATAACTTACTCGCAGTTTCGAAAATGCTACTTTGATACTTTAAGAAAAACATATTTTATTTTCAGTTTTCCACTTGTAAAAATCTTTGCAGTTTATTTCCCTATGTACAAATGTTGTATATTAAAGCACTTCACATAATTTTTGTCGCCCTTTTGTGCTTATAAATCTTGAATTGAATATTTGAAAATGATTTCGACATCTAATTTTTCTAATCTTCTAATTTATATGTATATACATATTATCACTTTGTTTTAATTTAAATTATTTGATTCTTAAATATTGTGCATTGAGTCTTCGGGGTTTAGGGTTTTAAACTTTTGTTCATTTTATTATTTGAATAAATTTTGGCTTCATTTGCATATAAGTTTCAAATTCACTTTATTCATTAATTACTCTTTTGCCTTTCTTTTGCTTCAGTTTTAAATACTCTTAAATTGTTTTATGTTTATTAAATGTACTGTTTATATCTTGTTTATTAAAAAAAAAAAAATAAATAAATAAAATAAAATAATATATATATATAAATCATTTTTTTATAATAACTCATTTTTTATGTACCGTATTTTCGAAGTATGTGTATACCTGCACTAGGTTAGTGACAAGATACTCATAGGTAAGTTTTCATTATGAATCAATATTTAGATAAGTAAGGTAAGTAATATTAGATAAATAATACTTAGATAAGTAATATTATGCTGATTACGACGTTGTAATGCATGAATTCTTGCTGGAAGTTTGAAAGTAGATCCAGTAAATTAATTTGATCATACTTTGTCAGACCTAAGTATAATATATATATATGTAAATCGATATTACCTCATTTTTGTCTCTTTAATATAAAATAACTTTTTCGTATATTTAAATAAAAATTATATTAGAAAATGAAGATATAACTCATGATTATAATTAAGGACAGACTAACGCATAAACGATAAAGGAATTCAAAAACAAATTTCGCTCTACGCTGAATATTATACTATACTTCCCTCTATGCTTAAATTATTTTACATTCTTACAGTGTAGAAGAGAATTCATTATCTGTTGGACCAAATCATACAACATCTAATCAAGGTCCTTTTCGATATTTCCTTCCCCCTCTATTCTTGAGAACGTTTCAAAATGACTCGGAAGTAGCTTTCCGAAGGGGATTGTTTCAAATCCGAATGACTCCATTCCCAAGACGCCGGATTCCACAACAGAGCGAAAGGTCATTGATAACATCTACCTTTTGATGACATCGATCCTCTCCTGTTCATCAGCACCCCTTTCTCTTGCTACCCACCCCGATCACGTGTTTTGGCAGTCGATAGTGTCCACTGGGCGCCCGACAACATATATCAATTCACGACGATACTAGAGAAACGTGAAAGAGTGAATTGAGGGAATGATTCTAAAAAAAGAGTGGAAATGGGTGATTCTTTTGCTTCAGAGTGTGAGTGTGTGTGATGGTTGATTAGTTTTATTCTTTGTTGTGGAGTGCTTTTAATTCTATATTTTTAAGTATTATCAATTCTTATCTTGTACTTTGAAAACCGTTTTTTTTCTATTTTTTATTTTAAAATACATAAAAGAAGTTCTATGCAAAATTTTCCAAAGAACAGATTTAGCCATACAAAGTGCGCTTTTTTTTTATAATTATTACTAAATTACTCATTTAAATATAAGAATTAAAGTAAACAAAGAAATATCGAGAAATGGACAGTAGTAAACTTTTCCAATATTAAAATGAAAGGAAACGGTGAATTATTAAATTGAATATATATAAGCTAAATGTAATTAAAAATAAAGCAAACGATAAATTATTAAACTGAATATTATATCAGCTACATGTAATTAAGATT
>BMAW01013991.1:155176-168811 GCA_019974015.1 Nephila pilipes
CATGTAGACTGCTTGACCAAGAATTCTTTTTATCCAAAGAGTTTTCATGCATCCTCTCTTTTTTTAAAAAAAAAAGAAAAAGAAACTGAATACCGTACAAATATCACGATCTTCTTCTCTAAGGCATACAAATAAAATAGTTAAATATTTTTTGAATATAACTTATGTATAAATCTATATCTAGAACAGAGATACTATAAGTATTTATTTTTTTCTGAATGGAGTGGATCAGAGACTTTTCAGAAAACATTTTAAAAAGTTACATTATATCAACCAATATTTATACAAAATGAACCGATATTTATATGAAAAGTTATTTCCTTGATAAAAGAAAAGCATTTCTAACAACAGTTAGTTTCAACATTTTAATTTCGAGAACATAATGTTAATCTTATGGAATTTCTACATTTATCCTAAACTCTATACTATTTTATCTATATGAATGCAAAAAGGTGCATCAGAAAGAGCAAAAAATAATGAAAGTTTTTGAGAAACTGAGTTTTCACTTCGACTTTTAAAAATATTTTCACCCCTACATTAAAGATTTTTCAGTGAGTTTTTGTTCCTTGAAAAATATTCTAAAATGCTTTCAAAACTCATGGAGAAAATGTAATTCCACAGAAACCTTTGTTATTTCTTACGCTTTCGTACACACTTTTTTGGCAATCTAATAGATAAAATAGTAATTAATTAAGGATGATAGTAACAGTTCCATAGGATTAACATAATGATCACGAAATCAAAATGGCGGAAGACCAGAGCCTTAAATCGCATGTTTGATTTTACGAGGATGGTTCGAAAAGTACTTCTATTTCAAGTCAGATAGCATCATTAAGGTAAATTGTATTTACCATTGGTAGCTGTCATCTGATAAATGGAGCCGAAATTAATTTGATACTAATTCATGAGTCAATTTTGATTTAGTAGTCGTTTGCTGCCGTGAAGAGTTGTCACCGTCTTTGAGACTAGGGTTCGTCATTACGAACCGGAAACCAAACGAAAATCAAAACGTTGGGCTGCTTCAGGTGAACATTTCCCAAAAAATGTGAAGAGAGTCTCATCGGCTTGAAAATTTATTATGAATAGTGTTTGTATTATTATTTATAGTACAAACAACCAAATACATGTGTGCTATCGCATTATGTACATTAATTACACGTACTAGGATTGAATTTTTATATTTTACTCATTTGTACAGTGAAAAATTCAATTCTAACTTACGACATTGTAGTCAGAACAGAACTCAGACGGAATTGAAGGTGACCCTTTAGCCTATTTGGCTAGGCAGATAGAATAATTTTTTCGGTTGCAAACTTTTCATACGCCACTTGGCGTAATAGTATAACTTATCAGCAGGAGATTTATTCGATAACTTCTTTAAAACCGAAGAGAAATGCAATGAATTATTAAACAAATTTTTCATTTTTATAATATGGTATTACTGTATTTCAATACTTGCAATATTTACTACTTAAGAGACATATAAAACTGTACACTACTATATGCCATTTCTTTCCCTGAACTTTGCTTTCCATTTTCCATTTTCCTTTGCTTTCGCTATTTCCATTTTAAATTTTTTCACTACACTGAAATGCGAGGAGTAAAAATTGGTGTATATTTTTAACAGGCGCTTTTATCATTACAGTTATTTACAAGCTTTTTAATTATTTAGTGTGTGATTAATTTTAGAACAGGAGATGTTTGGTTTTAAAAAGTGCTGTAGTGATTTTGTCTGCCATGTAATTCATACATCGAAATATGTATAAGGATCAAATACATTTTTTTTTTGTCACAAATAAATATATTATAAAACTGCTGGTTTCCAACACATGTAACTGTAAGAAAGGTGGAATTGTGTGAAAGAAAATGTAACTTCTGTTAAGTACAGATTCTTTCGAACAGTGTTTGAACTTTTCATTAATGACGCGGCTATTAATTAAAAGGAATCTGAAATTGAAAGATATTATTGTGATTAATTCCAATTTACATGTATCAAGAAGTCTTTCTAAAAGAAACTATGCCATTTTAGTTAAAAGTGATATACGAAAATTAACTCTTGATTCATTACTTTACTTAGGCCGCGGTAGCCTAGTGGTCATGGCTTCGGAATCATGGTCGGCGGTTTTCGTTCAATTGCGGGTTCGATCCTTTGGAGGCTGAAGAACCGCCGTATAGCCGGGGCTGATGCACGTTACATCTGTCGGGGCTCAAAGTCCTCCCGTTGGCATGGTGTGGAAGTTTGGAGAAAGGGGTGCCAGCTCGGGTGTCATTCCCGTCACTTGACCGAGATTCAAAATTACGAGGTCCGTAGCCAATAGCCCTCGTGTAGCTTCTAGTGCGACGTTAATAAAAACTAAACTAATTACTTCACTTAAAATTCCATTTTTAGACTTATGAAGAAATCGTAATGTTTAAAGTAGTAATTGAAACTGGAGAAATTTATATATTTAACCCTTTTGAAAGTAAAAATAATGGTGAAAAAAGAAGATTGAATTATGAATGCTTATGAATCTCTCTCTGTGTCTATATTATATATATATATATTTCAAGGTTAAAGAAAGAAGATAATTGCTCATTGAAGACTGAATTATAAATTTTTATGAATATTTTAATATATCTATAATATATACATTGTAACTCATATATAAAATATTGACAGGTACTCGTCGTTTCCGACAAAAATATGTTTCAATTTTCAATTGAGTTGATTTCAGTAATAAATTTCGATCTTGATAATATCTGATTAGAGATATCTTCAAATTTCAAATTTTGTTAGAAAAAACTCAATAAGGTGTTAACAAATAATGACAAGTTTAGTGAGCCATCTAATGTTTCTGTCGTTTTAGGTGGATCCCTTTTGGGGTACCAGATAACTTTTCATTTTTTTTATCGTTTGCTTCAATTATAATTGTATTTAGCTTAAATATATTCAATTTAATAATTTATCGTTTGCTTTAATATTAATTACATGTAGCTGATATAATATTCAATCTAACAATTTATCGTTTGCTTTAATTTTAATACCGGAAAAATTTACTATTGTCCATTTCTCGATATTTCATCGTTTACTATAATTCGCATATTTAATTGAGTAATTTAATAATAATAATTAAAAAAGCGCACCTTGTGTAGAAAATCTGTTCTTCACAAAACTTTGCATGGAACCTTTTTTTACTTATATTATTTTTTATTTCCAAGAATATTGTTTATGATAAGAACATTAAATAAATAAATTGTATAAAAAATAAAATACACGGTTATTAATATAAATATTTTATTTTAAATGAAACTACTAAGTTGCTATTTACACTTATTTAAAATACGGTTAGAATTTTATAATAGAATCCACTTAAATTGTTGTACAATTACCTCAGATAGTAAAATTGAGATATTCACTAGCTTTAATAAAATTACCGGATTCTCTTGCTTTAACGAAAAATTAGAAAGAAAGGGAGATAATCTTTAAAGCAAACATCGTAAGAATTTTTTTTTCTTGTTGATAGAACGTCATTGGCTGTGTTAAATTTAGAGTTGAGGGTTAATTTCCCCTCTTGGTTATACTATTGCACCCAAAAAAAGCACACAAAAAAGACTTACGTCTTTCAAATGATCTTTTTTTAAATGAAGTGCAAATGTTGATCTAATATGTCTAAGATTTTCCAAGATTAATTTTAATCTTTCGCTCCTTCTTTTTACCTATAAGTGCGGGGATTGGTGAAACTAAGATAAATGGCAAATACATTCTGAAAATGTTAGAATTTTTTTTTCATTCTACGAATTAACAATGCAAAAATTATTAAGGAAATCACGTAGAAAGAGTAGTAAATTATTTTTTATATACATTTCTGAGTCATAATATGTTTTTTCAAAGTCATTATCAGAAATTTTGTCGTTGTACTTTAATCTGGAATTATATGAATCGGAATGCATATATTTGATTAGATAATATGAATTTTATTGACAAGATTAATAGAATATCTTCTACTGATTATTATTTGAGAATGCATTTCCAAAATATATTTTCTTTTTAATTCATTCATTACAGATTTAAACAAAAAGTGACTACGTTTGAATGCTATTACTATTTTTTTTATGTAAATTTTTTTATTAAGTTGAAACATTATATTACAAAAATTTGGAGTCAATTTCATATTTATAAATTTTTTTCTGCTACTTCATATATTAATGTGATTGACAACAAGTTTGATAGCAAATAGTTTTCATACAAAATTTTCCGTTTTCGTTGTTTATTACTTACGTTGTAAAGTAAATTGCAAAGTTGTTTTTTTTTTCTTTAATTCAGGTAATAGATGTTACGATATATGCACTTTTAGAATGTTTTTAATTTGTGTTTTTGTATGTTTTTTTTTTTTTTGGCTTCGATAAATAATACAGTTCTGTAAGATTCTTAAGTGCTATTTATATGTATACTACATTTTTATTTCATTTTTATATGCTCTTTTACAAAAATACTTTCAAATTTCCTGAAAGTTTTTGAGTACTTTATTTTTATTTAATTACGACGCGTAATTTAATTATTTTTCATTCTTTGATTAATTCTGATATATACTAAAGTAAAGAGCATATATTATAACCATTATGGCTTAGTTTAATATGTTATTCAAATAAAACACCTCCTATTACTAACCACTATTTTTTTTAAATTTATTTCAATCAAGTTATAGAATGTCAGTGTCAAGTCACGTAACTGAAAGCAAAGCTCAAGCACCTAAGACGATAAATGAGGGGTATCTTTCTTTCCTAACCTCTGCATCACATCATGTGAGAATGATTAAATCCAGTTAAATTTAACATACATTATATCCTTATATCCATACAATGACGGAATTGTTAATTGAACTGGTAACAAAATGCCGACAATTTACCGCCATGTCCCCATTGATATTTTTCCTTCGAAGAATATTTACTCACATTTGTGACGAATGTTAACAAGAAAATAGAGCTCTCTCTGATGGTATTAGAGGCATTTAACCCATCGACTTGCAGCCTCCTTCGACATGCAATTTGGCGCAAATTTAAATCTTTGTCATTTTTTTTTGTCCCAAGTGATTGTTAATTTTGATATTAGTCTCTAAATAAATTAATTCTGGAGCTAGCCAGATAAGTTTATTAAGTAAAATTTACATATTTAATATATCATGTCTTAGATTTTATTATATTTAATATTTTGCTTGGCTTGTCCGCACAAGGTACGGGCAATCTCATTTCTTTTCAATTTTTACTATTTTGTCAGTATATTTTTTACTTTTGCTGTTAATCTAGTAAATGTAAAATTAACTGTACTTTTAACCGTATTTTAAATGTAAATTAAATTAGTTGTATTTTTAATGAGTAACTATATAAATTTAGCTTTCCTATTAGATATTTATGTAAATAGAAAAGGCAATTTTATTTTATTAGCTATGTGAAATGAAATTTCACATTGCTAATAAAATACTACTAATAAATTACATGGCGGTAATAAATTGGTACTAAAATTGCATCCTACTACTCTATCGATAGTCATCATATAATCATTCCTCACTCTTAATACTTATTTCCCGCGAACTCATGACCTCGAATATATCTCCTACAAAGAAGGAATGTAGGTAGGATGCCCTCGTAAATACAACCTACAATGAACTGCACAATCATGAGTTATTCTTATTCCCAAGTCTCATTCATAATATTTCATTTCTCGTTATTAACACGATTGCTTTTAGAAACGCTCTCGCTCATATATTTTACAAAAAAGCTGAAAAGTCACATTGAGGTGTTTTGTGTCATTAGTAAAGAAAGTGATTATGCTTAGGAGTGAAAAATATACGGTAATGTATTTAATCGAAATTTAATTTAGAACTGTACACTATTCGACAGTCATATCTTTTAGTGAAATTCTGAATTTATAAATAAGCAAGTGGAATTTCGAGAATAAACTAAAACTGAATTTTAAGCAATTTTCATGCGTTATTTTTCTCTCACAATGACTAGTATTTTATCTAAAATTGTTTTTTTTTATCAATTTTTAAAATTAAATTCCTTTGTATTTTAGCTGCAAGATTCTAATACTGAGTCTACATATTTTGAAATAAATAATTCTCTATTTTATTTGTAATAAAACTATGTTGCATTTCACAGTCTTGAAAGGAATAATAAAAGTAGTCAGAAGTAGATCGAAATCAAACTTTTACTAGAAAGAAAAGAGAAAGTACATATAAAATTATAAATCTAATAGATGCGTGATCTAGTGTCTTTATTCGTATTTAGGCTCTATTAACCGAATTAAAATAATGAGCTCAATTATATAAAATCTTAAAGTGTAGAATTGCGATACAAAGAACACGCGTTTCAGAGTCAAATATATGCAACACGTTTTCTAAGCTGTTTGAGAAAACAGTAATTAAATAATTATTAATCTTTTAAATTTCAATTATGTATATCAATGGATTTATATACTGCTGAAAATAAATTAGCGAACAAGCAAAGACATTAAGAAACCTATGAAAGACGACCTTGCATTGGTATAAAATGGAGAGCATCCTTTCAACAAAAAAACATGAAATACTGTACTGGAAATACACTGTATTGTATCAGCTTCAATCCTGCAGAAATACATTGTATTGTATCTGCTTCAAGCATGTTTCCCACAAAAAGAGCTATTGTTTAGGGTCTGGCGTTATCATTAATCAAAAGAAAGAAAACACTACCGGCTGCGGTATAAGGTACGTCAAAAGTTCTCACTTACTTGGCTGCATACAATCGGGTTGTCTAATTGCTATTCAAAATGATATAAAAGTTCGTGCGTCCACCTAAACAGATTCTAGATCATACTATCAAACCATCATGGTTGTAATATGCTCTTTTCTGAAGCAATGTAAGATTAGTTTGTATACTCTCTTTTCTCCATACTAAAACACGTTTGGGTATCACACTCTAAACTGAATCGGACTCACTCGTAAACAGCACTTGATTGCAATAACGTGGAACCCAATGTCCACGTGCAGCAGCCCCCCTTTTTCTATCAGAGCAGTGTCTTGAGAACAAAGGAATGCATACCATTGGCTTATGTGCTAAGAGCTCCTATTGATGAAGCCTATTTCGGACAGTTTGGTTCGAAAACCTTCGTTCCATAACAAAAGCAACTGTTTTTGTAACGGATTAACATTGCTTGTTCTATTTCGATGAACTGTTATATTTGCTGTGATAGTACGTGGACGACCAAGCCTTGGTCGACGTTCAACATTCTTTGTCTCTTGGAATCGATTTTAAAGCCTTGAAATGACACTCCTTGCCTCCTCAATAGCGTCTGCTACACTTTTCCGTGTTTGCATATATTCATGTCACCCTATAATATCCCAAAACATGGATTCTGGTAAAGCATATTGTTTTGCCATTTTCAAATCAACTTTTCTTAAAACACACAATAGCGTTACAATTGAATTTTACCGCTGAGACAGAGAACAAAGAACCGTCTGAGAAAACAGAATTTTTTAAACTTTTACTTGTATTCTTTTTCTGGTTTTTGATGTCATGGACGCTGATATGCGTATGAAATTTGTTTTCTAATTTGTGCGCCGCTTTAAATTATAAAAGCTTCATTTGGCATCAAATGGTAATATTTATATACTTTCGGTGAAATCAAATGCTTCCGTAATTTCTTTTAGCAATGTATTTAAAAAAAAATTACAAAACACTATATTTAAAAACTCAGAAAGGATATAAATTTATCCTCTCAACAATAATAAATTCATATCAAACTATTTTTAGAGTAAGCTGATTTAATCTGTGCTCACGTGCATTAAATATAAAGAATGGTATACTGTTGGTTCAAATATTATTTGCATCTGATTGAATTTTAGATGGTATCCCATCAAAGTAGCCCAAGACTAAACAACCTCAAGAAAATAGCCTACTTTGTAGTAGCCCGTGAATAAATAGCATCATATAAATAGCTCAACCAATATAAAATCCAACTTCAGCGTCGAAAAATACTCGTAATATGTCTTCCTATTCTTTGGTAAAATGAAAGTAACTACGCAAGTAGCTGTGTAGTTGCATATATAATTAGAAAAATTGTAATAACAAACGAGTTACGTGGCGGTATTAGAAAAGTTTTGAACCGAGGAATATATGGACCTTTTTCGTAGCATTTCACGTAACAAAGAAATGTAATTTTTGTAAAGAATGTGCTGAGGAATAGAAAACTTAAGAACTGTAATGTAAGGAAATACCAGAAACCATATTTAGAATTTCTATTTGAGTCTGTTTGTAGTTTTTTAAAATGTGTTTTTTCTTTAGGATTTAGAATTTAAATAGACTAAACTATTTTTTGCGTGCATTTTGTTTGGGTTGGGATCATATGACTGGTTATGATTCTAGACATAAACCAAATCTTATAATATTTCATAGATCTCGGGACTTTCAACAACTATCCGTGTATGCGAAAGCATATCGTTGTTTAATGCAATATAAATTGCCAGTGTAACAATGGAGGCATTTGTCACTTTACTATATAATATTCATACATAACATACACACATATATATATAACGCATCGATCAATAACTCCCGAGACTAACCCAGAGATGGCGCTCGTAGTAAACCAGTAACCAGGTCTTTCTAGAGTACTAACCTTTGCTTGAAACGTGTCAAAATTTTAAGTCGATCGGACCAGGAAAAAGGTTTTTTGAAGTGAAGTGAAAAAGGTTTTTTCCAAGTGGGTGCCGCGATTGCTTTCGATGGAACAAAAATAGCAACGAGTCGATGATTCAGAAAGCTGTTTATCGCTTTATAACAAAAAAGATTTCTTGCGAAAAAAAAAAATTTGGGGGGGGGATAAAAAAAAATTTGGCAAAGCGTTGGAACGATTGTATCACCCTAAAAGGTGATTAACAAAAGATGTTATGTTGATGAATAAAAAACAATTTTGCAAAAAAAATGTTGTTTTCAATGTTAGACTCGGGAGTTATTGATCGATGTGTTATATACATTATTTCTCATATTTTATGCAATTATAAAACATTCTCAAATGTTATAAAGAAATATAAATTGGATACTTTCTCAAAATTATGAGAAAATATGTTTCACTGCACGCAATATTTTGAAGTACAACACTGATCAAAATTTACAGAGTTAATGTTATCCGGTAAAAAAAATCCAATTTTTCGAAGTTAGGCATGCTTTTTAAAACATTTAGGTAGTAAACAAATAGATCTTTTTAATACAGTTCAGAAAATATTGAGATTTGAAGAATAAAATCTAATTAAAATTCCTATAATATTTGCTTTGTTGATAATTTGCTTAAAAATTGATATATTGCCGCGAAGAAACCTCCTTTGAACATGTTTACGGAATCTTATTTTAATACGAAAAAGATAAATAGTTTCTGAGAAATTTTACGTCCAAGTTGTCTTTTTTTTTTTTTTTGAGAAAAATGAAGTTAAAGTTAAGATATCGCAAAAAATCTTTATGTCGTGGTTAATTTTTTTTTTTATCTATAACTTAGGAAAGTTTGATAGAATAGTTAAGATTTGTGCACCAAACTTTTCAAAGAATATGAGGCTGTAATATTACTTTTTTTTCAGAAAACCGAGAAATTCGAGATTTAAGGATCCGGAGACACCTTAATAAATACTGTAAAAAATGATTGAAATTGCCATAAAAATTCTTAATAACCTTCTGATTTGAGTTTCTAGACCCATCTCTTCTCAAAATATTAATAACCTTTCTATAAATATCTCTAAACGTCAAAAACCAAATTCATTGAAAAATTTAGTATCTAAGATTACCCTCTAGGGGAATTGAAATCCATCGACCTCTTGAGAGAAATTACAGCAGTAATTTTTCCAGCTAAGACTTCAACCTCAGAATTTAAGACTCTTATTCTTAATCTCCAACAATTGAAAAAATAGAAGTTTTGCGGAAGGTATTTTATGGAGTAGAATCTTACGCCCTGATAGAAGAAGGCCCACGGAAACAAGATAAGTCCCGTCAAAACAAAATGGCAATAGGAAGCAAAGAAACAAAAAAAGAACTAAGAAAAGGCACAACCCTCATATGAGCACCGACTGAACCATGAAGCGAAGAAAGTAAAATAGGGAAAAGGAAAGGGAAAAAAATACACAGGAGGGAAAAAAAATGAAAACTCTTTGCGGTCTTATGGTTACTTTCGCCAAATACATTTTTCAATTTAGGATCTTATCACATTCAGCTAGTAACTGGAGCTATCTAGAAGTGGACTTTTACTTTTCCCCTGTACCGTTACATCTCATATATCTATACAATTTTTTTCCTTCTGCCTTACCTTCTTCTTTATATATATCTGTATCGATATATATTTATCTGGAAAGTTTTTCAACTGCAGTCGAAAGAAATGACCGCCATAAAGAAAACAGTAGTGAAAAAAAGAAGAAAAACTTTATCTAACAGTTGTGGATAACAATTACTGGACGCTCGTCTTTTTTTTTAGGGCCTTGATGCCTCGAATTCAACGAGTGGGGCTAATAAAAAAAGCCGGGAACAACAACAATGAAAATACTTATATAAATTATTTTCAGTGTTCATCTGCCTTATTGGTTGTTGCAGGGAGCAATAAATATAGGATCACGGACGTGAATGGGATATCTATTTTGGTTCATGTCTGTGTTATGTTGCCTGTACTGAAAAAGTATGTATTCCGCTAAACAATTACATGGTTTGATCTAATTGACGGAGTTCTGGTTTCTGTGTTGTATTAGTTCTGACAGCATCACGTTTTTCAATTTCGGACCAGATACTGCTTTCAGAAATGAATTTCGGAGACTTCAGATGTTTTGTTTCAAAACATAAATGACACTGAAGTTTCTGTATTATTCTACACACAGTCCTAATAAAAGCAACGAAATTTGGAACAGTGTTTAGTCGCATAGCTTTTCAAATGTATTTAAGTTATATTTGACGAATAATACGTTAATAAAGTGATAAAATATGCAATCAAATTCAACCAATGACTTTAAATAAATTACTAGTTAGTAATGTAAAAATAATCACAAATTATCTGAATAGGATGTTTATTTTGGTTCATGTCTGCGTCATGTTGTCTGAACTGAAAAGTATGTATTCCCCTGGATAATTACATGTCTTGATGTAACTGAGGGCGCTCTCGTTTATGTTTTGTATCAGTTCTGACAGGATCACGTTTTTCGATTCTGTGTCCTATACTGCTCCCGGGATTGAAGTTCAGCTTTTTCTCTTCAAAACATAAATGGCGCTTGAATTTTTTGTATTATTCTGCGACCTTAGTGAAAGTAAAGAAATTCAAAACAGTTTGTAGTATACTGATTCTTCAAATAGGTTTAAGCAAGTTATTTTATATTTAAATTTCATCAACTCATAAAATGCAAAACCAACGAAAGTAAATAAAATGTTATTTAATTTTGGTAAAGTAATTGTAAATTGCTTTTTATACCTTCAAAGATCGAAAAAGATCAAAATTCATTTAGTAAAATTTATAAAGAACCCAACAGTAATTGTTCTGTGTTTAATCATTTTAGTAATTTTCGTAAGTAATTGTTTTTAAGCCTAACGAATTATAAACAGAAGTTATGAGAACACTAAGGAACGGCAAATGAAGAGCAAGATTTTCTTAGAACGATAGGCATTTGCTATAAGTTTCTTAAGTATCTGAAAATTGCATATTTAGCAAATTATTTGAAAAGGCTCGCACCTCTAAAGTGAGTAAATTTCGTGGAAATGCAGTGACAAAAATTGTAAAAGTGTTATTGTGGGTGTGTTTCGACATGTTCCATATCATCTAATCGAAGACTTGACCAAGTACCAGAGAAACAAAAATCCTCAAGAAGTCATAAACGAGATAAAGTGAATTGAACAAAACTTTTGGCCAAATTCCATATCCGAAAGAGAAAATTCTAATGTACCCTCTATCAAATCTACAATGAGACATAGTAACCTAGAGGTCATAGTCACGGGCGGCGTTGTTTCCTTCTATGTATCATTGAAGCTCAAGTCCCTTCGAGCTCAGATATCACTGAAGACACAGGGTGTGGTGGGGCAGATGTACGTTACACCTGTCAAAGCTCTAGTTTTCCCACTGGCATGTTGTGGAAGTTTCAAGAGGGAGGGGACAGCTCATATGCCGTCTACGTCACTTGGTAAAGGTTCACAATTACGATTTCCGTTGCCAGTAGACCTTGAGTTGCTTGTAAGGCATCATAAATGAAAAATCAAATCAAGCGTGCCAATGACGTTTGATCTCTTTTATTTAACTTAATATTAAGTGAATCAATGGAAATTTAACATTTACATCCTGGATAAATTCAACAAGATTTCCATAATTGTTGGTTTGATTTTCTTTTTAATTTTTTGAATAGAATTAAAAAAAAAAAAGAAAAATTAATGCTTAAGCCTTATCGATTATAGGCTTCTTTAATAGATCTTTATATAATGAAATCATTAATATGGGCCACAATATCAGTGATTTTATTATCATAGAGATTCATTTGAGACGGGACTTATTATTTTTATTGAAAATACATCAAAAAATATTCCGACCAAAAAAGTCCAAAAAAGTAAGTGAAACAAACAGAAAATAAAGTAAAATAAAAGACAAATGACAAAGGAAACATACAGAAGAAAAAAGTCAACTTAGATATAAAAACAATCAAGTTTCGTGTGGTTACAAAAGGTATTTGAAGGTTTCAAGTATAGGAAAGACAGCTATATTGCCGACCTCATTCTAGTTACTCAGATATAAGAGGGTCCCTCACCCGTTTGACAAGATCCAAGAATTGACAAATGAGATTTCGAATTTAACCGCATTAAGTGCCTCTTCAATGACAATGCATTCACTAAAAACCAAGCAAAAATTCGTATTTGTAAAAGTAAAAGAACTTGATAATATTCGTTTTGCATACAATAATATCTTGTTAAAACTAACGGTGCTTGATTTAATGCTCATTTTGTTATCACCGCCTGTAGAGGGCACATTCTAGTTAAGTGTCGAGAGTGTGAGATGTTTGTTTCTAAAAGACTCCAGAGAGAAAGAGAATTTTATACTGATCACAAGTTGATGTACGCACTAAAAGTAAGCTGCACTGTTCTCTAATGTTACGCGAGAAGAGAAATTAAAAAGTTAAGTAATTAATATGAATCAGCTATGTTATTACATTAAGAATTTGAAGAGTATTGTATAAACATAACTTATGTAATGAACATAATAATAATTTAAAAATTAAATTTAATAAAGTTTAAAAAAAATTTATATCTCATTATTCAAATAACCAGTTTTATTTTGTCCTCAAGCCCTTAACTTCTTTAGATAAGATCAGGCATTATTCGCCTGAGACACCCTAAACATCTTTTTTTTTTTTCATGCGGTTTACTGTCCTTGGTAAACACGAGTGACGTGCCCCAACGATAGAAGAGTGTTTCTTCTCTATTTCCAACGTCCCTTCTTGTCAACCAATTTTTATCTTCTACCAATTTTTTCAATTCCAAATATCACAGTTACAACTTTTTGGAGGCACCATAGCTAACACATCGATCAATAACTCCCGAGTCTAATTTTGAAAACAACATTTTTTTTGCAAAATTTTTTTTTATTCATCAACATAACACCTTTTGTTAATCACCTTTTAG
>BMAW01013991.1:168911-195990 GCA_019974015.1 Nephila pilipes
AGTAAATAGCGATAAACAGCTTTCTGAATCATCGACTCGTTGCTGTTAATGTTCCATCGAAAGAAATCGCGGCACCCACTTGGAAAAAACCTTTTTCCTGGTCCAATCGACTTAAGATTTTGACACGTTACAAGCAAAGGTTAGTACTCTAGAAAGACCTGGTTACTGGTTTACTACGAGCGCCATCTCTGGGTTAGTTTCAGGAGTTATTGATCGATGTGTTATATCTGGTTCTCGAGCCATTAAACTTCTCTCTCCCATTCACTGCAAGAATTTTTATACAAATCTGAGGAATACAGAACATTTTTAAGTTTCAATTATGTATGGACACACACACACACATATATATGTATATATATATATATATATATATATATATATATATACTTATATAAATGTGTGTGTGCGGGCGTGTTATGTAGTATAAGTAGATTTTGGATAAAGTGCACCACAGCCCTAAGAAGTCATAATTTGAGGAAATCACACGTACTAATACGAGGGTGGTACAAAAGCACTTTTATTTGAACACATATGCCATTTTAAGGTAAATGTGCTTTACCATTGCATGCTGTGATCTGTTTACAGTGCCGAAACAAATTTAACACTGATTCATCAGTCAGTTTTGATTCGGTGTTCATTTGCAGCAAAATCAATATTTGAGTGCTGCCGCTCTGATTCGTCGACGTCATTTTGAGTCGAATTGTGACTGTCGATGATAAATGGATTAATCGTTATGCTCCGGAAATGAAGCAAAAATGAAAACAATGGGTTGCTTCGGGTGGATCTGCTCCTAAGAAGGCGAGGAATATCTCATTAGCTGGAAAAATGGTGACAAAAAAATGTTGAGATGCGAAAGGCTTCATGATCATAAATACGAGTAAATGAGAGCTGTCTAGAGAGTCATGATGCTCTCTAAAAATAAACCACTTTTAATGCTACGAGGGCCACGTCTTGGATTTTCTAAGCACTTATTGAATGACCTTCATAACTTTTTTTTTCTCTGGAATGGGTACGTGCATTTACAATTTAAAATTACACATGTATTTACATTTTAAAAATTTAATTTTTGAATATTTTATTTATCAGATTCTCATAAACTATACATCTCCATAACTAGCAAAGTGTCTTTTATTTTTTAGCATCAAAATTAAGGAAAGAATTGAAGCAATTTAGTGCTTTAGTTATCTTAATATTGATAATAACATGATAATTGCACCGATGAAAGTAACTGATCTATATTAGAAGAGATAACTTTGGCAATTTCTACATTCCAGATGATGAAATAAGAAAAAAAATCTATAGGTTCCTACGTAAGATATTTCCAATAAAATACTCTTCATCAGCTGACAGATAGAACATCTAATCGAAAAATATTCGATATGAGAAGACAGCAATTACTATGCAATGGTATTTCGCAACAATGTTCCACTGATATATGAAGACAAGTATTTGTTGACTGGAAATTACGGAGAAGCAATGAGAATGTTATTAAATACTTTACATAAATTGTTGCTATCATTTATTTATTATATTAACGACGTCTGATATCGTGATATGATAGTAAAAGAATTTTCTGTTATGGTTAATATCGAAATATATACAGATTTTTTTGTCGGTCGAAATGCATTATCCATTCAAGTATTTTTTTATGTTTATTTATTCACTAATTTAACTTGATATTTCTGATCTTTAAGTCATGCAGTTTAATAATTTATTATGTATCGCAATTTAGTTTGAGCATTATTATGCATTAAACTTCTTTGTATGCCTTACAGTTTATCTTGCACATTAATATGCATTAAAAGTATACCTTATAGTTTATTTTGTAGATTAATTTGCATTAAATATATACCTTACAGTTTATTTTGTGCATTATTATGAAATATAATTTATTTTCAAATAAAATGTAAAGAAAATAAATTCTGAAATAAATGTTTATAACGTTTCCCTCATGTAGTTTTTACTCCACTAAGCGCAATAAATCTGTCGTATGAATTAACTTATTATAATATGTGAATAATTTTTCTAAAAGAAATATTTACATTTTTATAATATTTTATTGGTACTCCTTATAATAAACTAAAACACTTTAATTTTGAATGTAAGATACTTCTTTAATTCTCTCAGGTCTACATAAAAGTATCGTTAAGTTTAATTATTATTAAGAAATAACCTACGTAGATATCTGAATAACATGTATTTTACATACTAATTTATCCTAATGTACATAATCTATGAATTACAGCTCTTCATGTGGATTCATTTGGTTACTAGAATCCATAGATTGAAGTAATCCGCACCTTGGAAAAGATAATAGTTCAATCTGCTGAGTTCTACTAAGATTGACTTCGAAAAGTCAATAAACGAAGGGAAAAGAGCTCGATGGTGACTATATAGAGAAATTTTAAGAACAATAATTAAAAATTTAATTTTTATATCAACTATTTTTAGTAATAATCAAAAATTTACTGTATCCCCCGCATAATAAATGAAACCTTCTCGAAACCGGACAGTTCTCTCTCTCTCTCTCTCTCTCTCTCTCTCTGTATATATATATATATATATATATATATATATATATATATATATATCAATGGTTTCAATTTAGAACATAACGTACATAAGTAAATAAATTAAGCAGCAGAATGAATCATTGCTATTTCTTACTAACAATTGAAACTTTATGATAACCATTATATGTACTTTTTTTGCATACTTTTCTCGATTTGTATTTATTAAGAACATTAAAAAACATTTTTAAACCTAAAAATCAAATTTTAAGATATTGATTTCAATTAACATTTCCTGGGTTCCTTGTACTTTATTCATTGAAATGATTTCCTCTGAACTTTTTCTGTATGCCTTGTTAGGTATTACATTATTCAATGGAGTGATTACGATTGCAACGAGAATGAGCACGACGTTATTGGCCACGGATTTCGTCATTCTGATGATGATATCTGAGCTGTCACCCCCCTTCAAACTTCTACTAAATTCAACGAAAAGGCTTAGAACCTTGATGATATTTAACGAGCATCAGGCCTGCAATATTGTGGATTCTTAGCCCTTTCATTCCCAACGTATCACATGCGATACACTCGCGTTTCTTCTTCTATGCCCATCGTATCACATTTGATACGCTCCGAGAGTGTCTGCTACAGACCAACGTATCAATACAGACACGATCGATGAGAACGTTTTATTTGAATTTTTAAGTTTAACTAAATGTCGTTAAAATACTGTGAAGTCTATATACATAAGATGTTTCGAATTTTGACCTTGATGGTTTGGGCTTGCATTTCACTTCTGGCTGTCATGTGGGAAATTGTTTATAAATGGAAAAAACATGTGTTACGGCGTAGCTCTTTAAATGTGATGACATGATTTAAAGGGCTCGTTTGCTTTCGGTTTGCTTTTATTTCTTCCTTGCTTGTTAGAAGTTCGAATGTGAACTTATTAATGTTTATGGGAGTTAAGAGTCTTTATTTCTTGAAGCTGTTTGTTTCATTCTATCGGATTTCTTTTTGTAAAGCGACAGTCATGGTGAAAAAAAAGTATTTAACTGAGAATGGAGACTCGCGAATTAATGAATGAATCTGACAATGATATATGTGAAAATACTGATAAATCTGTACTGTTTAGTGATGTAGATGATGAGTCTGAAACATGAAATGATGATATATATGAAGAAAGCAGAAATTACTAATTTGAGTGTAAGACATGTGACGTAGGGGTATACATTGAAGAAAGTATTATAAAATATACCTCACAAAAAAATGAGACTGATTTTTTATATTTAAATATTCCAAGTAAATGTATATCATTATACCATGAAATTTATGTATAAAATGGAGTACACATTGTATTTTCTTAAAAAATATGATTTTATGAATAATTTTATGTAATTTTTTGTATAAAATGTATAATTTTTGTAAATTTGTTTTTCTTTCTTATGAATTAAGTTTAATGCATTTTAAATAATACTCTCTCTCTCTCTCTCTCTCTCTCTCACACACACACACACATATATATTTATATATATATAAATAAATTAAAATATTCTAATGAATAACCGATTTTAGAGGAATTTTTTTTTCGAATAAGGCTCAAGATTTAAAAACGCCTGGACACACCATGACACTCTGCGGTAAGAAGCCGCGGATTTAGGGAAGCACATCTATTTTCTCCCTTCGGTAGTGAAAAAGTTAGTGTCATCAGGAATCGAACATACGATTCGAAGTAAACAACCCCGACAGCGGTTGTGATTCCGTAACCGTAAGCACTAGGCTTCTGTGGACACTAAATCGTTTAGAATATTTTAACTAATTGACTTTATTTTAAAATATTTTATAAGAATATTTGAGGATGGCATTACTTCTAAATATAACTTATAAGATGTTTGTTTTTTACCTTTTTCGAGTTGTTTTATTTACATGAATATTGTTATAATTTCTGCTTCTTATCTTCTTAAGCCCAGTTTGTCTTAAGTTATAATGTAATTGAGAAAGAATCTCTACCCTAAATAAATTTTAAATATATATTTAACACTATTTATTTATTTTCTTTTTTATTGCTTTTACATATTTTCATTAAATGTTCCTTCTCTTCTTCCAGAATCAATGACAATAAGGAATAATAATAAAAGTAAAATATCTTAAGAGAAAAATTATACGTTTCCATGGAGGATTTAAATTTATATTATGAATTATCATATGTTTCTCGATTCGAAGGCTATTAAATTTTTTTAACTCTTTGCAGCAATTTAACTGAGTTTTCTTGACCATTTTTATTTCATTATTGTCAATAAAACCTAGTCACGTTCAAATGAAATATTTCATTCATTTCAAGGTATTAAATTACATTATGCTTTTATAGAAAACCAAATATAAAGTATTACAGCTTTTTCATTGAATAATTTATTACAAACCGTATCATATACAGATTATCTTTTATGTCTTTGTCTAGACAATTCATTGTTTTCCTGTTATGGGAATCATAAATTAAGTAGGGTACTTATTGTGCATTGCGTAGAATTGTTCATTTAACAAAACTAATATTTTCAGACAAATGTAAGAAGCTATCCAGACAATGGTTGTAGTTGTTTTTGCTTCCATCATGAAATTTTGATTTCACACACAACAGTAAACATAAAAGAAACAAGATATCATCCCACAAATTCGTATAAATTTTTCCTTATTCTCATTCCCTTATTTATAAGATAGAAAGCATTAAGTAATTGGCTATTGATATCAAATTACATCCATGTTATTTCATGCCTTAATAAGTTTGTCTCACTTATGCGGAAATACTTCTACTTGTTGATAGTAATTTGATTTTATAACAAAACAATGCTCATCAAAACTAATTCCGTTATTTTTATGGACCTTTCGATAAGCTTTTATCATGAGAAGAATACTTAACTCTTGAAAGCAAACGCTATTTTTAGTCATTACGTTGAATATAAACTGTTTAAATTAAGTGATATTTTATAAGAGACCGAATAATGATAATATATATATAATGTTTGAATTTAGTGGTAAATAATTTAGATAATGAAACATGTCATAGTCAGATGTTTTTTTTTTTTTTTTTAAATGAATAATGTATTTAAAATTTATTTATTCCTAGTTATGTTGCACTAAGCTCAATAAAAACAAAATAACAATCTTATTTAGTGTAAATATCTGCAGCGACTCTCTTGTACAACAGCGCCAGAAGCTAAAACACCTTGCTAACTAGCCACATCAGACATGTTTTCAACCTAGTTGGTAGAGGCGCAGCAAAAAGTAACCGGTCAACTTTCCTTTGGACCCACTAGACCAGGGTTCGAAACAACGATGCAGTATCAAGGTCACCCACATCACTCTTCCTCTCCACAGCGCACAGGTTAGAATAATATCCCCCGATGTTTCATCAAGCGCTCAAGTGATGACTCAGAACTTGAACACTAGATGGCAGCACAGCCTATAACTACTGATTGCATATGCCCCCGACGCAAAATATACTTGCTTCTATAACGCACACAAATCACGACTAGTGATATTCCGGCTCTGGCGCACGTTACGAAATTGCCGATGACTCAAATGGAAACTGTCCCAAGCAAAAATTAAATTCAACAGGGAGGGGTTGTATATCAATTGCAGTAATGGCTGAATAAAGTCAAAGCAACCTTCTGTACAAACCAATGTTTCTCTTCGTATCATTCGTACTGGAGGGAGAGTATGCAGTGACTCTCTTCTCTATGCCAGACGTTAAAACGCCTTACTGACTAGCCGGATGAGACGTCTTTTCAGCCGATTTGGTAGAAGTGTAGCAAAAAGAAACTAGTCAACTTTCCTTCGGACTTACTGGACTAGGGTTCGAAATAACGCTGCAGTATCAAGGTCGCGAAACAACTCTCTCCCCCTCCACGGGCACGGGATAGAATAACATCCCCCGATGCCTTGGAAAACACATCCGAAGCCGAACATCCAAGGTCTACTTTGAGTTTTAAGCGTTTCTCTTTCGTAAGTTTAATAAAATATGACTTGAATTCCTGATTAACAAATACATCAGGAATAAAAACGTGAAAAGGCTTACGATTTTGTATTGTATTGAACTTCATTTGCTTCAGACTCTTTTGTATAATGTATTTTAAACATTTTTAAAAACCATTTCTTACAACGATTCGAAGAGTTAATTTTCCAGTGAAATACGAGAAAATCACCTGAATTCCTGCTTATTAAAATACTCAAATCAACTAGGTTCTTTGAGATCGATGTCCTGTTATAAACTTTACTGATATTTATCAACATTTTTAAGTAACATAGAGTAGAATTTAAAAAAAAAATAATAAATAGAAAACATGAGAAGAACTTAGAGTGCAAAATACTTCACGTGTTTGTTTAAGCACGAAGCTTCTTTTTTTTTTGTCACTGTACGAGAAACGTTAGAAAAAGGTAGTGGCAGTGGGAAGTAACTCAGTAATTGGGATCAAAAGCATTATGATAAGGGGTAGGAGTTACTGTTCTTTTAGATGAATATATTTTTCTATCCCCCTCAGTTTTTGTTCATCTTTAAGGGGACTTAGTACCTTTGCACCTTCAAAAGTTCGAGTTTTCAAATTTGATTTTAAAAAATAGTACTGAATGTTAGGAGCATTTTAAAACAAACCGCGTCAAAATCCGACAATTATTACGTCCTGTGCAACAAAAATGTAAATGTCTAAAGTGGCTTGTTCTATGTAATGCAATGTAAAGAAACCTCTTTTTCTCAGTTTGCTATTTTCACACTTTCCCACAAGATTAAAAAAAATCTTTTGCATGCAAAGCTTTAAAATTTTACATGAGTGTTGTACTTGTAAATCTTTATTCTGTGAACCTCAATTTTGTTAATAGGATGATTAGATTTTATTTTATAACATGATACATGAAAAAAAAGTTACTAAATACAAACTTGATAATTTTTTAATTTTTCAATTTTTTTTAATGTAAGGTAAATTTAAAATTTGAGGTTTACAGAATAAGGTCATTATTTAGCTTTAATTTGGTATAAGAATTATAGTTCTACTGTACATCTTTCAAAAGTTATCTTGTGGGTAACGTGAGGTAAGCTAATTTATTTTTCAAATTTTTGTACGCCTATTTCATGTTGTATAAGAAAATATATTAATTTAATAGCAAAACTTGACCCAATATTTTAAGCTATGTACTTTATTACACAAACTGGCAAAGTTTCATACTGAAATTAGCAAAAATTGTTGTTTTATGAAGAATTGAAAAAAGTTTGTCAAAATGTTCTACTTTTGATTTCGTAAGGTACTAACTCCCCTTAAGGAACTGCTCATTAATCTATTTTTTTTTGATTCACTTATTTATTAAATTGTTACAACAAAACTTGGAAATGTATTCAAATGATTTTAACTCCACAGATTTGTTTTATATATATACGTATGATTATTTTATTCTCTTGAGAAAAAACTAATTTGTATAGATATTTTTTTAAATCATATTTTTTGTATTAATTTAACCTTAATGAAATTGTTTATCAATATCGCAATGAGAAGCAATTCGAGGGCTATCAACGAAGAACCTAATAACTTTGAGCCTCGGTCAAACGATGTGGGCGATTCCTAAAAGGGTACCTCCCTCTCTGAACATCCACACTATATCAACGGGTTGACTAGGATCCTCGATGCATTTAATGTGCTTCAGATCCACCACACATTGGACCTTTAGTGGCATCAGGGATCGATCTCATGACCCGGTGAGAACAATGCAGCCATTAGGCTACCACAGCCACAATTTAATACTAATGAGGAGATTTTTTAGTGTAGGTCCAACTAATTATAATACTATATGGTTCGAATTCTTCGTTTCGAACCACAGATAAACGAGACAAATATTTCAATTGGTAATTATGGAATTTTTATCCCAGCATGTTTGCGCATTATACCCTATTGGGTAATTTGTTCCACGTTTAATAAATGTCTCACAGTCGAAGGTTCTACGTCGAAAAATAGTGTGCTAAGATTATCCCTTTCGCTACTGGAGGGAGAAAAAAGAAGTGCTTATCTGGGCCAGCGACTTCTTACCATGGAGTGTCACGCTGTGTCCAGACGATTTTAGATATTAAGCCTGATTCGCGAAAAAAATTCCTCTAAAATCGGGTATTCATTAGAATATTTTGGTTTTTACTTATATTATATAAAATGCATTAAACTCAATACATACGAAGGAAAAAAAGATTTAATCCAAAATTGTATGTTTTATACATAAAAATACATAAAAAATCATATAATTTAAGAAAAAATATACTTACATTGGTTACATAAATTTCATGGTGTAATCATGTACCATTACATGGAACAAATAGATATAGAAAATAAATCTTATTTTGCTGTATGGTATACTTAAAAAAAAATTCAATACATTGTCCAACGTGACATGTCTTACACACATATTTTGAGGATTCACGCAAGATTTTGAGCAAAGGGCACAACTTCTTCGTCTTTTTTTTTAAATTTTAATGTCCATGTACAGATTTGGATTATTTTTGCTAACATTAGTGTCAGATTCATTCATTAGTTCGCAAATCTCAGTATCAGATAAATATTTTCTTTTCCTCATGAATGTCGCTACAAATAAAAACTGACCGAATGAAATGAACTGCAGAGAGCATCTGCTACCGAAAGCCCTAACCCCCATAGACAGCCACAAATTCTCCTTCGAACTTCTAAGAAGCAAGCAAGATAGAAAAAAAAGCAAACCGAAAACAAGTGCACCCTTTAAATCATGTCATTACATTTAAAGAGCAGCGCCGCTACATGTGCATTTAACAATTACACCCCTCCTGGTAGCCATAAAAGAAATCCAAGCCCATATCAACAAAGTCAAATCTCCAAATAACCTATCTATATAGATTTCGTGGTATTGTAACACCATATAGTAGCATTAAAAATCAAATAAAACGCTCTTAACTGGCGTATTTCCATTGATACGTTGGGCCGTAGAAGACACTCACGGAGCGTATCTAATGTGATACGCTCTGCACAGGAGAGGAAGCGCGAATGTATCAAATATGATACACTGGTAGTGAATGGATTATAGTTCATGATGACAATAAAATATCTGTGAGAAAAAAAAATTCCGAAATTTGCTTTTGGAACACCCTCTTACAACCAGTCAATAAAAATATTTACTATATTTTTAGCATTTATTTTATCAATTTAATTAAATTTGGTTGTAAAGAAATTAAATTTTTTTCCATTGTAAAGTTCATTGAGAATTAAAGGCATAAGCGTGATTCTGGAAGCATGTATCCTTAACTATAGAGAAGGAATACAAATCATTTGTCAATAATTTCATCAATCTTCTACCGAGTACGGAAAATTATTTATTGTTAATCATGAATAGTTCAATCAAATACTGTTCTATGATCTAAATAATGTTACTTTATTCTCTATTATTGCAGTAATTTACTCTATTAACTCCAGAACTGTCATTAAAAAGTTTATTATTATCATACATGTATTGATTGGTTAAGGATTTGAAGTTAAATTTACAGTTTAAAAACCATTAATTTTAAACAGGAAGCTTAAATTAAATATGTCGTTTTAAACTGGAAATTGAGATGAGTGAAAGTATATTGTTTAATGAAGCAGATCATATGAAGATCATTAAGAACTGGTACTGCTTATATTAAAAATATTTCATAATCGAAATAGAAACAATGGAAGTATAGAGGTCCAAAAATTGATAAAATAAACGCAATAAGATAAGTGTAGATTTAAAACAACTGCTAACTAATTGCACAGTCAAAAAAGGACCGATGAAAAGAAAGATGCCAGCATAATTAAATATGTTCTGGTGGGCAATTGTCTCAGGTTATCACCTTTTTTTAGATGAACAGTCTCAAACGAACGGGTTGTTTTTACAATTCCAATTACGAGCACTATTCAGAAAATAAAGAACGTTTTAGAATTAAAAAGAAACTAAGAACAAAAAAAAATTATTATATATATATCAGATAGAGCGACTAAAATTCTACTTTTCTATATAGTCATCAAACAAATTAAGGCACTTATCATAGCGGCGAAAAAGCTTTGAAATTCCTTCGTCATAGAATTCTGCCGCCTGCGATCTCAGCCATTCAGAAAATTTCAAACAACTAAGTCCGTGAAGCTTGTGGAAAACTAAGCGAAAGCTCCGTTATTGTGAAAAGGTGGTTTTCACGAATCGTTTCATCAACTTCAGCGACCAGTTCGTCAGTCACAATGCTAGGGCCTCCACTCTTCCCTTCATCGATAACGTTAGTTCGGCCTTTTTTAAACTGAATGCACCATTTCCGGATTGAGCTTTCATTCATTACGTTGTTTCCGTACACTTCACACACTTGCCGATAAATTTCCATAGGTTTTAGGTTTTTTTCCAACAAAAACCGTATCACAGACCGTACCTCACAACTGGCGCGATTTCCAATTGCAGCCCACATTTTAAATTTGAATATCGAAAAAACTGGTAGCTTGGAAATGTTTCCATTGTGATGGCTGGACGCCGACTGAGATGCCAAGCACGCAGACCTCAAAATATACGTGATCGGCGCGCGCCTAGCGACGTCAGACGGAAACGTTCCTTACTTTATGAATAGCTTTCGTACTATTTGGCACCCGCTATTTTTAGGTTAGGCCTCGAAATTGAATCTAAAATCCTCCAGAAAATCATTTTTTTTTTGGAAAAAAGGAAACAGTTTCACATACAGCTGAGCTTATCTCCCACTATCAACAATTAGCGAAGTGAAGAAATACGTCAAGTGAAGTATCAGTTTAAGCTATGTTCGTATATCAGAATTATTAAAAATTCGAAAAGTTTCATCAAAAAACATATTTTAGAGAAATGGTGTAATAGCTTAAGATGTAAATGAGCATAGCGTTCTAAGAAATATGTAGGAAACCTGATTATTTTTCTATTTGAAATATCCAATTATTTTTAGAAATAATTATATCAAAAGAGATACATTTTACTTTCCTTTTGAGAACATTTAGTTAATTGATAAATCTAGAATTTCTCTAAAAGACAAAATATATTAGATACAATAATCTAAATGTTTTAATACATAGTAAAAGTTTCTAGAGACCCTCTACACTGTCCTTGTCCTGACAGTTTGTCACTCTGTGGCTGTCTAGACACTAGAATTAGAAGTTCCGTGTCTCTTTTGTAGGATATATATTTAATGGAATTAGTTGACTAAGTCAAATAAGACAGTGATTGACACATTCGCCAACGAATCTCAAAAACAATTACTGTTGAATCCTATTTTCTACAAAAAAATTCCTCACATCAGAGAGAATAAATACATAAGAAAAGCTAATACAGAGGATTATGTGGCTAATGCTTAGTTGGTTTTGTTGGAATTTATTTTCTATGGAGGAATAAATGCTTATAAAGAAACTCAAAAGCATTGATTTTAATGTATTCCTTTTTTAACAATATGTTTTAACTAAATGTGCTAGAGTTAAGTTAACACAAAATAATCAAGTGATTACAGGTATTAAAATGTTTTTAATATCCATTATTTTTTAAGTAAATGTAAAATTCAAAAAAATTTAGCCACTGAAATTTTAGAGATGGATCAGAGAAAAATTCTAATTTCATACGCACAAAATGAGGAGGTTTAGCCAAAATTTTAATTAACTTGAAAATTTTCAAAACTCTAATAAGTCAAACGTCAGTACAGAATGAACAGTTAATTTTATTTAATTGATAAATATAAACTCTAGCATTTAGAAGGCATAAGAAGTGGTTCAGCTTCAAACAAATAAAATAGTAATCCTTCAATTTTGAGAAATGGAATGAAAATGCAAAACTAAATTAGTTCGTGAACTAACGAATTATTCTATCAGTTTCAGATCCGACATATTTAAAATTTAATGCGTGTAAAGTGTTTGATAATGTTTTCAACATATGTAAAAATGTAATTTTTTATATTAATCTTTCCTCTTGGATACTTTTAAAAATTGCAATCATATACAAAGCTAAAATAATGCACTTCACTAAAATTCTTAATGGCTTTGGAAAAACAATTTTTGGAAAGTGAGTATTGGTCACTAGCACACCCACACACGCACCCACATATACTTACACACACACATATATATATATATGTTTACATAAATACTTAGTAATAAATAATAAGTTATTCAGAAATACGATAAAACAACTAAATTTATTAAGTAAGAAATAGTGTAGAAATAACAATTAAACCAAAAGATTTTTTTTTTATAAAATTACAAACAAAACTTAAAAAACCTTTTTGGAACATTAAAATATATATATGAAAATAGTGCTTTTTAATTGCATAAAACATAGAACAAAAGAAAAAAATTACACTACAAAACACAAATAAGAAATAAATCAATTTACCTGAAAGGATACAAATCATACAAAAATAGTAAGAAAACTGACTTCATCACAAGAATAAGTACAAACCAAAGCATGACAGACAAAGAAAACTAGGAAAACCACGACCATAAAAAATTAAATATAATATACCTATTCCCTATCAAAATGAATCATCATCTTCAAAAGAATTGTAACTCATATTCGTACTCCATCAAGTGAATCATTCGATTTACCTTTTAATTCTCAAATTACCTCTAATGCTTCTCTTTACTAAATAAAGAAATATTTTCAATCTCATAATGTATCTCTGAAGAAATGAAAGCTCTCCGATTTACTACTTGATAACCCGAAAAGTACTTAGGTATATTATAAGATTAGTTGATCACTAAAACATTCATAAATACTCAAAGTGCCCTGCGATAGAATTTATTTTCGTATCATCTGTTATAATAACGCTCATAATTTGCTATCTAATTTTAAAAAAAAGTTTATTGGAATTTTGAGAAGCAAATATAAAGTGTGTTCACAAAAACCCGATTTTAAGATTCTCATTATTTATCTTTCTCTCAATATGCCCTGAACTCCTATTACGAGAGCATGTCAGTAATTTGGTTACAAACCGATTTGAGAGTTCGCGAATTAGTATAAAATATTTTTTTTTATTTATCAATCTTGATTTTAAATGTCTTCATTACGCACTGAACAGATATTACGAGAGTAAGTTGGTTACAATCCGATATGAGATTTAGTGAATTAGTAGTAATAAATTTCCTATTTATATTATGCCTTTCCAAATATTTTCCTTTCGTCATTGTTCACTGAACTTAATGTGGGTAAGTCAGTAAATAGGTTACAAACCGCTCAAATGGTTTGAGAATTAGTAATAATTTTTTTCTTAATATGTCTTCAATATATTAATTAATAATTCAATATATTAATTTGTAGATAAACAAGGGGTGCGGTAGCCTAGTGGTCATAGTCATGGGCTCGATGCCAGCGTTATTTTCGTCAAGTCGTGGTTCGAGCTCTGACACCATTAAAGATCTGCTGTGTAGTGGGGCTGATGCACGTTAAATCTGATAGAGATCTCAAATGCTCCCGTTGTCGTGGTGTGGAAATTTGCATAGGGAGGTGACAGCTGACTCGTCAACAATAGTCCTCATGTCACTTCTCAGTGAGGCGTTAAGAAATTCACATTAATACAGATAAACAAAGGCAAATTTTATAGTTAACATGTGTTTACTTATAAAAACTCATTTTACAATATATGTCAATAAATGTATTATTTTAGATTTAAATATTGTGAAAAAATTCAATTCAGGTATAGAACCTAGGATGAATCGAATATAAGCTCTGTCTCTTTTCCATTTTGTCACTGAATCTTTATTTCTGAATGAAACAGAAAAAGTATATAAATCGTCTTGAGACATAAAATTCTAATTCTTTAAGAATATCCACAAGAAAATACAAAGTAATAATTTAAAGTCATATGATAACAATGGCTGTTTATCATTAAGTTGAGTGTTAAAAACACCGGTAACACGAAAGGCTTAGCTTATACTTGTAAGCATACATCTTCTGAACTTATTAAATTATACGATTAAAAAAAATCTAACAAATTCTATGTATCTTAAATTACGATTAAAAAGTAAAAAATATTTAATTTGTAGGTTATAACTCAATTTTCGAGAATTTACAAGAGATATTTAGCTTTCGAAAGAAACACTTCTTTGTAAACTCATTATTATTACTATGACTAATCCGTTGTTGCAACAAATGCAAATATTTCAAATCCAATTACTATTTACTTTGTTGAACCAAATTCAGTGTCTTCCGCTGCTCTTGAAATGTGATTGAAAAATTACTCTATCGAATAACTTTGCCTCCAAAAACCTCCGAGAAGCATTAATTCCAATTCCAAGGCTCACATATTATGCATATTTTCGTAAATGAATTCTTACGCGTCATTACTGTCTTTATGACTGGGAAAGGGCCTTTTCGGTTTTAATTTACATTCAATTAGAAGTAATGAAGTCTAACAACTTTTATATTTTAATGAGAGTGAAAATTTGGAGAAGTTTGGGCTTGAAAATCACACAAAGGGAAAGGGACTTCATCTGCATACTTAATTCTCCTCTCCTTTGAATCAACATCTAATTAGAAAATCTCTAAAATAACGCAGCGAGTTATTTGCATTTTAGAAATTGTTTTAATTCTGTGGGACTTTTCATTGAGGGATGTTATCGTACGGCGCAGTAATGAAAATTAGGTTATCGCTGATTTTCATTTAAAAGGTCAAACTCATTTCATGGCAAAAGTAACTTTGTCTACGGCAAAAAGCGTCATTCCGTTTTGCAATTCGTTGATTACACTTTCAAAGCAAAAACTTAAATCATCATATAATTTTCGATTTATTTCATTCACAATGCATGGTTTGGCTTAAATAAAGTTACACTAATAGTGGGGAGCTTCTTAAATTTTTCTGTTCTATCGAATCACTTAGTAAGTAAGCAGAAAATCCTCACCAAGGTCAATTTATTCTGCTGCGACACGTGTTTAATACTTTTATAAACGTTGTTCACGAAAGAATATCCAAAATTTGAAGGTTTATTGTTACAAACTTTTAGGACATATTAAATTTAATATAACACTTTAAGGTTGCGACCTATTACCTTCATACAGCCATTTTAAAGTCTCATTAAATAACCTTTAAATTCAGAACTCCATTTTTAGATATGTAAAAGCAGAACAAAACTGTTTGCTAACGAACAACATGGATTACGTATGGTCTCTATTTCTTTCTCTCTCGAATGTTTCTTAACTGAGCTGATTTTACTTTATATTTTAATAATTAAGTCTTAGCTTATAAAATCGCTCATTCCAATTCGAGCACTTCTAGATTATAGAAGTCTCCTTTCCATCAACTAGATCATAGCAAAGCACTTTCAGATTATTGCAAACTCACAACATGTAAGGTATTAATTACTATGATTCAATTCAATATGCAAATATCAATCACTATCCTTTATCTCCCTTCTTTTTCCATTCAGTTCTATTTTACTTACATATTAATATCTCTAATTCAGTTCACTAATTACACTTCTTATTCTCATCGAATTTATCTAAAAATGTTTCATTTGGATTGGGAAGAAATGTTATTTTATGCAAATTAAATTACTAAAAGTCTCCGTGATTAGTGAAGAGAAAATCCCAAATAGTGCTACGTCGCAAAGTGTATGAAATTATAATAATATTCAATCGACAATAGTTTCACACATTTCTCACTTCCCGGTTAATTGGTGAATTTTTTTTATCTTTCACTGACCCATCTCCCCTCAAAAAAGAACTTTGCAGGGTATTAAATCAAAGATTGTCGGAAGTTACTGATTAAAAGAAATATGTCGTGTGTCAAGAGTTAATAACGAGTGATATAAATAATGCACAAATACATTTGATGTGACAGAATTTAGATATAAAATTTGTTGCTTAAGATCGCAATTATTATAAGACTATGGTTGTTTATCTCTAAAGTAAGAATGATAAGTTGAAATATATTTTTCATACAAGAAATAATTAATATTATCGTATTAGAGGTATATCAAACTTTTATTTTTAATTAATAGTTTACATTGCATTAATTATTGCCCAGTAATACACTCTAATATCCAATTTCTACAGGAAAAAATCCATATATTCCATTTTGCAATATATATAATCTATTATCTTACTTCTTTTTTAATATGCTACATATCGCATTGTTTTGAACATGTGATGGTGCTTCTCTGCAATGGTTCTCTTGTGAAAGGAAAGAAACATTTACAATGATGTCATCAGTCAGCTAAGCAAAGTTCCCAAAATCTTGATGACCCTTTTCGCGATATTTTTGGTGACTTTGGCAACAAATGGAAGGGTCCAGAATGTGCTGGAACGAAGGTGAAAAGTCGAATTTGAAGAAAATAACGGATTTTTCTTGAGTTTCGGTGTGACGTCACAAGCAGCAAAAATAGTTACAAGTACACCGAGAACTAGAAAAAGTCAGTTAATCAGTCAATGAGTATGTCTTCAGAGTCTCTGTCGAGGAGAAAGATCGGAAAATCGACAGGAAGCTGTCGGCACATGGAAGTGAAGTGTTCCCGGTAAATTTGCAGAGAAGCAGCGTGTATCTACCGGAAATTGTTGGAGCCTGTCCTGGAAGTGCAGTGTATTACTACTGAGGTAATCTGTAGCGAGAACTAGTATGCTGGTAAGCTGAATGTTTCTGATAGAACTGTGATTGTTTTTATTTAGCTGCATTGTTCCTGTATCTGTAACGTTATACTGAGCAAAAGTTATGTATTTTTTTGTACTCTTATTGTCCAAGTTCTGCTACCTGTGTGTTGAGATTTGCGAACAAAGCCTAAATATTTGCGAACAAAGTGTCATTTATTGTTATCTTCAGTGTTGTACTGATTTTCACTCCCACACATCGAGGAATTTTTGTAACAGTATAAGTTTTCAAATGTGGTCTACTACTGTAATATTTCAGCTTACATTCTAATATCTAATTATTTACAGATTATGTGCCACTAACACATTACATTTTATGACAAAAAACTTGCAAATTTAAGTTACTCAAGTTGAATAAGCAAAAGAGTAACGAGGTAAGTCCTTATTAAAACTGACAGAAGTAACAGGATTTTAATTTCATAAATACAATTCAAAAACCAAAGAAAACTGAATTAAGCCTTGAAACTTAATATCTTAACTATTTACTTAATGTCTTAACTATTTATTCTAATAACATGTATAACTAAGAATGATAACTAAATTTTATTAATAACACATCTGAGTTAATATAATGATAAAATTATTATAGAGAGAGAGACAGAAAAGCAAATAAGATTATTCGTTTTCATAATGTAATTTTTCTTAAAAAATAAAGCTGCTGAATTATGTCATTGTATAGAGTTATAAATAACTTTATAGTCTAGCTCTGAAGACATATGGGGACAATTTTTTATCATTCCATTTTTCATTATTTAAAGCCTAGGACTGAATTAGCTCTTATGTTGATTTATTAGAATAATTTAAGAACTTTAAGTTCATCTTACTTCTCAGGAAAATCATGGATATAATCTATCCATTCATAAATTACTTTGAAGAATCCATATCCAGACATTTACTTTTATGATCGCATTAAAGTGCTCTTAAGGTTCAAATACGCTTAATAGTACTTTACTCCATTATCATAAGGTAAAGTTAAGTCTAATATTTTATTTTAAAAAATTGTGAAAAATGTTAATGTCCAAATTTTGGATGATATTAGTTTTTTTCGAGGTTTCTGAAACCAGCTTTTAGTAAAAGGATTATTCTTAATATGGGCAAATTTACATGTTTGTTAAACATGTAATGTCGTTAGTTCACTCAAGATCTTATATATTTATGTCAGGATTTGGTAAATTCTTGATCAGAGATAGTCGCTTTTAAACCATATTCTAATTCTTTTTTTGTTTGTTTCGAGCAATTCTTTTTGATTATATTGTAACAGTTTATTGAGAGTTCTGCCCGTATGGGTATTGGCTTTGTTTGATACGAAAATCTCGAATTGTGAATTATGCAAATCAGCTTTGATTCATAGGGGATGCCCAAAAATTACTTGAATTGTTTTTATAAGCACTATATTAAGCGTAATTTAAGGTACAACAATAACGTTATCCAAATTAAAAAGTTTTCCGTTTGAAGAAATGCTCTTGCCCCATCACTTTCTCAATGTTTCGAAACATCCTTGGAAATAATCAGAAAAGTTCTTCAGGGCCTCCTCGTTTCTCCTTTTATTGTCTGAACATCGTCCGAATGGGGCTTGTGTATGATAAATTTCCATTTAGAAACGGTAAAAAATAATATGGACTTTATCTGGTGGGTAAAGAGGATGATCAAGCTTGATGATCAAATTTCTGACTCGCCGAATATGAAGAGATCTTGCCGTGATGCAGAAACCATTCTAAGTTACATACAAATTTGGCCGCAGTGAACTCCCACAATACCTCAAATGCTTGAGGACCTTCATTGTAGAAGGCGCCATTCACTATTTATACTTCAGGGGCAACTCTTTGAATGTCAATGTTTTCCTCAACAAAGGAGATCGAAGATAAATCTCTTGCCTAGAATCATCCTTAGAGTCTTCCTGACCCTCACTTAATCCACGTGGAAATAGTTATTATCTCCAGTGCATTTTTTCACAAACAGCCTTCAAGATCTCATAAGAATTTTCCTCAAATTTTACCAAAAATTCAATGTTAAGTCTTTATTCGGTAATCGCGCCACTTCCAATCGGCGGCAACAGGGAAAAACTCGATTATCAGAACCAATCACAAAGGAGACATTGTTCTATTTACGGCGT
The DNA here is from genome assembly GCA_019974015.1 of Nephila pilipes. NCBI lineage: Eukaryota > Metazoa > Arthropoda > Arachnida > Araneae > Nephilidae > Nephila > Nephila pilipes. The sequence continues at coordinate 188,169 of BMAW01013991.1, forward strand.
TCGGACGAGTATTGATAGATGAGGGAACTACACTCAAGTCTCCACACATTGGATGTTCTCCATTCATAGAAACATGGCCGCCATATTGGATAAATTCGCGTATTTATTGGACAGAATACTAGTGGCGCACAGACTTCGTTCATGAATATGGGGGATATATTAAAAAAAAACACGTACACGAAAGCGTAGAAGAATGTTATAAAGGGAAAATTTAAGGATATGTTTTCAGTCTATTGGTAAACTGGAGTTAATTCTCCGATTCCCCACCCCTATATACGCCACTGCAAACTATGTATATATAAATTGAAGTGTAGTAAATAAAAGATGATAGACAGGAGGCAGAAGATAAGAAGTTAAGGGTAAGAGTAGTAATGGTAGAGAATAAATGATAGATTTGGATTATGAGATTAGAAGTGTGCTTACGCTAAGATAAAAGATTAATTTAGATGTAATTGTGATTGTGTATTAACGTTTCACTGACAACGGACATCACAATTTTGGAACCTTGGTATAGTAACGAAGATGACAGCTGAGCTGCCACCCCCCTCTCAAAGCCTCCATACGATACCAAGGGGAGGATTTGGAACCTCAGCCCATTAGACGGTAAGTCCTTAGTGGCGTCAGAGTTCGAACCTACGACTAGATGAACACAAGACCGGCCTGTGAATCTGTTGCCTAACCACTAGGCTACCGCAGCCAAGAGTAATTTAAAGTACGATGTTAATTATAAAGAAATAATTACGTTAGCCAAGATTTATATTATATTAACTCCTGATTCGTACATATTTTAATATCGGTCAGATAAGTAAATATTTTGAGTTATCTTTGATTGAAGGCGTATGAGGTTATTTCACCACATTCGAAATATTCATACTGAGTTATGAATCATTATAAGCATCTAATAAATACTAATTTGATTATCAGTTCTAAATTTTGCCAATGTGAGGTTTATTAAGTTCAAATGTTTGATTGCTCAAATTATTTATAGAGACAAGTCTTGAATGTTACAATATTAACAATCATGCTTGTGATTCTCCAGAGATGGTTGCATGAAATAACCCTCTGCGTATGAAAAGACACAGCTTCATTTTGAGGGTTGTTTATTTATGATTTTTTTTACTTTAGTTTCTTATTGATTTCTTTAAATATGTAACTTTTCAGACAATAATGCATGAATTTATGACTGATATATAGAATTTATTTATTATGTGATATTTTTTTATGATTTATATTTGGATGTTTTGATCATATATATATTGTGGGTGCGATTTGGTGTGTGTATGTCAAATCTCTTCATCTAATAAGTCACTTAAGAGAAATGCATTATCTAGCTTTCTCAGAGGCCACAAAGTATTTTTGAGACCTCTGAAAATCAATTATTTATGTATTCCAGAAGAAAATGACAGTCTAACACTCAATAGATCACAGTATTTACTTTGAAATTCAATATTCAATTTTGTTTTTATTTGGCTCTTGTTGATGTATCTTGTCATTTACTCCCAAATCATTTGGTCACATTAACTTAATTTTTTATTCCTTTTCAAACTACTTTTTGATACTAACATATTAATTGAAAATTACGTAATTTAGTGTTTCTCCCACATAACTGTGATAATGTTTTTTTATAATTATAATTTCTTATATATTTGAAAACAGGATTCTTTTTAAAGCATTACTGTTTCCTCTGTGTTGCTATGAAGCTTATAATTTTGTATGGTTCTAAAAAGAAAAGAAAATGCCAGAAAATAGGTATAAAAGAGAAATGACTTCATGTAAAAGTAAAAAAATACTGATTTAATGTGCCTTACTTCTAATATACAGGATTGTTATAATGCTCTAGATGTAAATTAATCCTTACCATAAAAAATTAACTCAAAATGTTAATTCCAGACATTGGTTGTTTCTATTGAAGCAAAAAAGTTAAATATTCCATAAAAATAACACCTAATCCATTTAAGCTCGTGAATAAAAAGAAAAAAAAACTTCTAATAACGAGAAAAAGTATTCAGTTATACCTCTTGTAATCATACAACCTGTTTGACGGATTTGTCAAGAACCTCCCCCTAGACTCCAAACGCCGCACTGCCCACGGATAGTTTGATCAAGTTCAGCGAACACGCTTTGTCTTTAATAGTCTGGACCCTCAAGGACCTGTTTTCTTGATTATACTGTGTCTCTATGAGATAATTATACTGTGTGAAGGACCCACCCACTCAGAATCGTGCTAAAAATTTCATAAAAGGAAAGATCCGAAACAGATAGTAGGGGTAAAGTAAGAAGTCGTGAAAAGTGATTCATCATATGTGGGAGGAGAAAATGAGAATATATTACGCATTCTAAATACGAGCAACCATTTTGAACGAATGAAATTGCAGTTTTTCTTAAAGGTAATGATAGATTTGTTCTTTGTTTCCTATTTTTACAAGTGTTACTATATAATTACAGAAATTTTATTTTTAATGACACTGTTATATAATGTACATTGGGCATGATAGTTATATATTGGTTTTAACGAGAATTATAATGTTGCTGAAATTGCTTTGACTATACGATTGCGATATTGATTGAGCATGTTCTTCTTGTAATTTATCTAGGAGCTATCAACTTTGGCTAGAATTGGCTATGATATTCGATTCTATTGCGCCAAGTATTGCGTCAAAAGCTTGGAGTACAAAAATTCGACTTCTTGAGGCTGCCATCGCCTAATGTCAAAGGACCTAGTCGAAATTTCGAACAGATTTTCAAGTAGAAAATTATTCAAATTTTCCAAATTTGTGACATTGTAACGCTTACATTTATTTATGAGGCAGTATTATTAAAATTTTGGAACATTCCAAAACATAGAAATTTTTCTGATGAATACGTAAAGTTTAAGAGCCATTTAGCATTTCAGAATAAGAGAATTTATGTTAGAAAAATTGTATATATTTAAATAGAAATGAGCAATCATTGTTTGGGCGCTTTTTTATCGGAAAAAGTGTTCCAATTTCGAGTCTTTTATTTATAAAATTACTTGAAGACAACTTTAACAAATAGATTATGCTCTTGCCAGCAGATAATTTGGCTTAAGTTTTTCATTCTAATGTTTTTAGTGTTTATCCAAATAATTGTTAATTTTAATAACCGTTTCCGTACCTGTAAGGAGTTTAAATGTTGTTAGATATTATAATTTTGTGTTTCAAATTCTACAGTGAAGTAGGTTTCATTATTGTCGGATACAGTACTTTGTCGTGATGTCGTTGCATTTTTAATTAACGCAAGAAATCTCTCGAATTTATTAATTTTTGTACAGTTTTTCTCTTTTAGTTACGAAATGATAACATAGGATTCCTTTCAATTCTTGTCGAGTTCTTATTTAATAAGAAAATGGGAATAAAACTAAAAGACATAATATACATGGTATTTAATTTCAAATAGGGAAAAGTAATTCTTATTGTATTTCAGTTGTGTACATTTTAGTGATTGTAGAGCTAGTAGAGCAAATTCAACGGATAAATAATAAATTATCTACAAGTAAGAATCGTAATGAATGTATTAAAGAAAAAAGAAAACGCAGCTAACTTAAATTAAAATTTATGATTTAAAATCTTAATTTGAAATACTTTGAAACGAAAAAAGAATTGCGATACGCAATGTCAACAGCAAAGTTGATGAAAGTACTTAAAAAATTCATTAAGAACAATTATGTATGGTAAGGTATAACAATATAATGAAAACATTTCACACATGTGTCAAAACATTAAATATGGCAACCAACTACGCATATTTTTTTGTCTCACGGCTATTAAACTGGCGCCTTTTGAGTATTATTCTCGCCAAGGCTGAAACAACGCGAAGATGCAAAAATTTCTCTGCGTTGTAATGTCAATCATAATTTTGAATCGAAAGGTTATTCATTAAGAACTAAAAACATACACAGCTGAAATGTTAAGGTTCATATCCAGATTAATAAAGAGTTCGTTTTGATGAAAAATAAATAAAACAATATCGTTCATCAGATAAAATTAATATTCAGTTATCAAAAAGTGAAAAAATAGTCTCTTAGCATATTCGACAAGGAAAGAAAGTAAATACGATCGCTAGAGGAAAATCCCCTTTATATTTATTATTCTGCTGATATAATGTTATCTTCCTAATTTTTTTTAAAAATGTTTTAATGCATTGTGGTTTTACAATTCAATATGTATTTATTTCTGAACTGTTTTAAAGCAGAAACATTTTTAAATATTTAAATATCTCCGTTTAACGAAGTTTCAATATGAATTTTAAAGTTTCTAAATAAGGAATGATAAGATGTCTTTATTATTACTTATTGATTCCTGATTTAATAGATAACTTCGATAATCCCTTGTAATATTAGTAGTAAATAATTTTAACAAAAACATAAAATTGAAAGTTCATTAAAGTTATCTTATTCTGATACATTTTAGCAATTGTATGAAGAAATCGAACATTTTACACGAGCCTCAATGACTCATATATACCTACGTCATATTAAGAATTATGTCTTAAATATTCTGATTCTCATGATTTTAATTAGTAACATGTGCAATTAAATTTTCTATCCTGATCAACCACTGGAACAAAATGAATCTGGCATTGAAAATAAACTTACGTATTTGGAGAATTTTAGTCATATAATTAAAGAAGAATATAAAAATGTCTCAGTTAGAACATCGTTAGTATATTATTATCAAATATATCATATATCTCGTATTATTCAGGATCAGCTTTTCTAAACTCAGTAATTTTAAAAAAATATATATAATTTAGATATTTTTGTTAATATTTGAAGCACGATAGTAAATTAAAAATTATGGTTTTCTGCATTCCACATAAAATATTTTCTTTAATTAAAGAAATGTAGTGATCTCAAATGACTAAACTATCGGAAAAACATCTGTTGGTTTATTTTATTTGTTTGACTTTACTAATTATAAGTACAAAATTTCATTGCTCAACATACAATATTTAGAAATTTATTTCAGTTTTCTTCAATATTGATTCGAATCATTTCATTGACCTTCAAAATTTTAAACTGCTTTTTCTAATTTTTTTTACCTTAATTTTTAACGTTCATGTATTTAAAATGTAATCAAGGTAAATGATCCTGTAGCCTATTAGTCATGGTCGCAGGTCGAGTCCTGGGTTCCAGTCTTGATGCCACTAAAGACTCGCCGTGATGCAGGGTTGATGTAAATTTCATCTGTCGAGGTCCAACGTCCTCCCAGTGATGATGAGGAAGTTTGGAGGGTGAGTTACCACCTCAGGTTTTAGCTCCGTCACTTGGGTGAAGTTCAAAATGGCAAGGTCCGTTGCCAATAGTCCTCGAGTTGCTTCTCAGTGCGATGTTAATAAATTGTCATAATCGTAATCATAGCAAATTTTTGAGTTATTTCTGATCGTTTTGTATAATATGTTTAATAATTTCATGCATGAAATAAGATTTGAATGAAACACGTATCTTAAAAATTCATAAAATTTTATACAGCTAATTTTTTCAATGCTTTCCGAAATGTCTCATAAAAATTATTATTGTAAGACTATAAACAACTCTAGTACAACACAACAGGTGCACATTACCATGAGGAATATTTATAAGGAATTGTTGTGGATGAGGTTTTGAGACCGGTGGTTTTCATCGAGTAAGGGGGTTTGAGCATTGATGTCACTAAAGACCCATCTGTTTATACGGGGTGATGCACGTTAAATCTGTGCAGGCTCAAAGTACAGAGGTTGGTGGAGAATTTAGGGGATGAAGGTTCTATCTCAGGTGTTTTCCTCGTCACTTGACCGTGGATCAAATTTACGAGGTACGTCTTCAGTAGCCCTGGTGATGCTTCTATTGCGATTTTAACGAAACCAACAAATCTAAGGAATTGCTTAAAAAAATGCTAAAACTTGTAGTTATTGTAGAATTTTTAATGTTTTGACATATTCTGGTACAAAATTAAAGTTTCCACTTTTTTTTTTATTTTTAAAACGTTTTTCTGAATTTCACTTGGTGTGTGTGTGTGTCATGAAATTTTCGATCTTTAATTTAACCAGCTTCCCATTAAGTTAGAGCTCTGGAACTTTGGGAATCATTCTTATTCGCCTAACAATGCAATATTTAGATATTTGCGACAATTTTTAACTAATATTTCAATATTTTTTTTAGAAACTTAATTTGTGTAGTAACCTGGCGTCATCTATGGGAGATATATTGAATTTCGCAGAGAGAGTGATCTTAAAGACGAGAAAGATATTAGGTTTTTTACAAAGTTTTAACTAATATTTAAATAATTTTTAGTAAATTTTGCTACCATATAAAAACATTGTTTTAAATAACGTTGCTTTTTATCTTGAATTACTTGAAAATGAATTTTGCTTTTCTTCAGAAATACGTATTTTATGTGTGTTCTGATATAGGTAATATAACCTTTTTCTAACGAATATCTAATAAAAAAATATCTCACAAGGTACCTTGTCCATTTAATTCATGCCTATATATATAAAAAAAGTCTCTAAATCTCCTTAAGTATAATAGACACGAACAGCACATTACGCCTGGAACACGAAACACACCCAAACAAATAATACACCCCATGTAAGACATTTCTAAGCTACGTGACAACTAATCAAGTCACTGACGCACCGAGATCCAGGACTCTTCGTCAACTGTTTCAACATAGTGAGACAAAATCCCAAATCCTATCATTGGATCCCATCTTTCATGCTGTGCATACTCCAGTAAATTAATTGCATTCTGCGCGAAACTGTAACGGAATTAAATTAAACTAACAATACACACTCTCGGTCTTTGTAAGGGAAACAATTCCAACTTGCAAGGAACAAGTATTTATTTCGAATTAAATGTTTGTCATCGTCTTGAAGCGAAGGTAGTAATTGAGTTAACAGTTTTTCGAGTGTACTCTAGTTTATTTAAGCGTCAATGTTAAATTTGATTTGTAAATGCTCTCGGAATGTTAAAAGTTAAATTATATGTTAAAAGAATTCAAATTAAGATTCGTCTGAACTGCATGGTAGTAAATAATTAATCGATTCACGAATGTTTAGCCAATGACTAATGCAATTCCATTCCTCGTCAATCATTACAATTAATCGATTTATGAATATTTAGTCTATATAAATAATGTGAGGCTATATATATATATATTGTGACATATTCAGTTTTTTTAAAAAAAAAACGATTTAATCTTAATGTGATACATTTTTTAAAATATTATCTATTCAACTTTTAAAAGCAAACGATTTAAACTTAAAGTGATACCTTTTTCAATATTCTTTATTAAGATATATTTTTTTGGCAGCAACAGATCATATTTTTGATTTTAGATAATTAACTGTCAATGGATATGAAAAATAGAATAGAGTTTGGTTCCGAGAGGTAAGGACGAACGTAGAAAAATTGTGCTTGTGTAAATTTGTGTATTTGATTTATGTTTGAAAAGATGTGCGCAAATAAATGTGATGTCCTGAAAACAAGTCATCTTTATTAATAGTCTTCAATATATATATATATATATATATATATATATATATATATATATATATATATGCATATATATACAGAAACATAATATTAAATTTTTTGCTTCGTAATAAACTGTTAATTACAAATGATAAAGATATATTCAATAATATTAAGAAATTTGTAAGAGAATCTAAGGAATGTGATTATCCATTAGATTTTTTTAAAGAGATAAATTCCTAATAATTTATATGATGGTTTATTTTGATGTGTTTTTAAGATTTCCCATGAGGAGTTCTTAGGGGATTCTGGAAGATATTAAAATATCGTTATGTATATTGTATTTGA
>BMAW01013991.1:209548-243682 GCA_019974015.1 Nephila pilipes
ATGAAATTAAAAATGAGAAAAAGATATTTGGACCAAAAACTGTGTTTTTAGGTGTACATTCACCTCAAATGAAGATATATATTACATATTTTAATTCCTGTATTCTGTTGCGTTCAGTGAACTCCTATGCATAACAAACAATCTATTTTTTCCTCTTAAAATGTTGGAGAAAAAAGTTTAACAATACAGATTTATTGATATGCTTTTTGGATTTTGACGCGCCCTTTAACAAGCTTTTGTGGCTGCTTTACTGCTGTATTTGGTATGAGAACCTCGCTTTGTGAAAGAACTGTGATACACATAAATGAGTCTTCTAAAAAGAGGCATAATGAATAGAAGGAAATGAGATTTACTGAATGGTTGATTGTTTATTTACGTTAGATTTAGAAGCAAATTTAGGGCTATTGTCGATGAACTTAGAGACGAGGATGAATCCTGATTTCGTACATCCTATTCCGAAATTCCACGCCACACCAACGCGACAGCTGGAGACCAAGACCTGATTTAATGTGCGTTATTCCTTCTACACGTGGGGCGTTAACTGAATCAGGGCTCAAACTACGCCAACTGAGAAATCGCATGATCTCTAGCCTATTGCGTCCACTAACATCAATGCATGTCATGATTTAACATTGAGTTATATGTATATTTTTTACTTGTTTTATGTAAAGAAAATATCGAATTTGTGAACAAAAACATTTACAGAGGTAGTTGAAAAAGTTCTTTCATTTGATGGTCGATGACATTTACACAATGGAGCCAAAACAAATTTGACATTGATTCATAAGTTAGTTTTGATATGGTAGTCATTTTTTGTCTGATCAAAATTCGATTGCTGCCTCATCGAGTTGTCATTGTCGATGATAAAAGAATTCATCGTTTTGCATCGGAACCCAAGCACATATCAAAACGTTATGTTGCTATGGATGAAAGTTTTGCAAAAAAAAAAGAGCATAAAATGATCTCATCGACCATAAAATTTATGACGAAGAATTTTTATAATAATCAAAGACGTCACAATAGCGAATACGAATGTTTGAGACTCAGACAGCTGTCTACTGTATAATGATGCTTGCTGAAACAATTTTCAATGCCACGAGCGCCATCTCTTGGAATGTCTAAAGACTTATTGAACGACACTTGTGTGTATTAGCAATTAATAATCACTAGTTGTATTCACATCCCGGTAGTAAATTTATCATTTAGCTACCCCTTGAGTAAACTCCGCTGCATTTATAACTCCGAAAATATTAGGAATCTGAAAGAAGTCTTGAGTCACCCCTTTAGCATGGTGGACAGGCTCGGTGAACAAATCTTTTTGAGTCATTGGAGTCTGTTATGAAGTAAACATCACACTTGTGAAAACACTTAATAAAAAAAAGCTGCCACACGTTATTGATCAATGGAAGGTAAGAAAGGTCGATATTTTCTTGTGAAGGGAAATGAAATTAAGAAGTTAAGAAATAAATATGCCACACCTTGTAAATAAATATTGAAACAGTTTCATTACTTCATAAGCTGGCCTTGTGTTTCTTCCAATAAGCTCTGTTCATTACGAATATTTTTAATAACATTGTGGTTTTCAAATTTTAACCTCGAATAATTCATCAATTTAAGAATTTGGAAAATCTCCAATATCTTTAAAAATGGACAATTTTTCTCAAAGTTATTTCTCAGAAAAGCGTTCAAATATTCGTTTGCCTTATATCTGAAAATCGTTGTAGTACAATGAATATGCTCGCAATTATTAAATATTTAATGTATGTGTGAAACAATGGAACAAAATCTGAATAATATGAAATTGTTATGAATTAAGTTGAAATAAATCTCTAATCACTCACTTTGTCGAATTTCAACAATTATATTTCTCTTGAGAACTATTTAATTTAATAATATATCGTTTGTATTAATTTCAATGACTTAAAATAATATTACTGTCTATTTTAATATTGTATCGCTTGATTTAATTTGGATGTCTTGACTGGATATTATTGTCAACTTAAATGTTTTACCTTTTGAATTACTGTTAATATCTTAACAGAATAATATTGTTTATTTAATATATATTTTGCTTTAATTTCTTTACTTAATAAAATATTAATGTCTATTTTAATATTTTATCTCTTTCGCCTTAATTTTAATATATCAAACCTATTTTATTATTTTATCGTTTGTTTTAATTTTAATACTTGAATATTAATTGGATTTTTATCCTATAATACTTTACGTTCATTCTTTGGTTTGTGTTTAGTTAATATTGTTCTTGTACTTCCGAAGCTTATAACTTTGATTGGGACGATAAAATGATGTAGGACTAAAAAAAGAAAATGAAGTTCGTGAAAATAAAATTTTCTTTTAGAAATTTTAAGTTATTCTCAAAAGACAGAAAAGCTTTTTACAGGTTATTCTGTTACTAAATCTATAAAACTAACCGAACGCTTTTTAAATTCAACGCACATCGTATATTTTAAAAGAAAATAATTCTCTTTATTTTGAAATAAGGTAAAGCTGGAGGAAAATTTTTTATCCATTAGCTCTTGCTCTCCAATAGGAAAAATGAGAAAGTTTAAAAAACTAATTTGATTTTAAACGGAACATTTTTTAAAATTTTCTATACTGGTTTTCTAACAAACTAAGTTTTGAGTCTCGAATATTAATCATTAAATTTTGATTCCACTTACACAACTGTTACAGATACAAAGATAAACGTCATAAGTGATTTTAAAAATTACCTTAAATTCAGTATGAATAAAATATCTTATATTGTATTCTAATGTAAAAAAATAATATATTACGAAAATAATTCTAGTACTTTGTGCGATGGTATATGGTGTGTACCATCAAAGGATTTAAATTGATTACATTTCCAAATGTATAAAAAATATGAAAATAGACAACACTTTATTAAAAAGAAATTTTTTTGGCCATCTTTTGTACATTACATTATATTAAATTATTTTTGTACAACTAGTCCATTTTTATATAAAAGCTGTTATTTTTTTACTTACATTAATTTAATTCAATTCTTTTTAGTTAGGAATTTTGCGAATGATGCTCCCATTGTAATTCTGTTTCAGTTTGTTTACAATTACAATGCATAATAATGAATCACTTGATAATTATTGAATGGAATATATCAAGAACATCCAAGGAAATAAAAAAACAGTCGTGACAATTCTTAATTCCCTCGATGTATAATCGCGATATGTACTCGTCAGATTCAGAATTCTTTGTCTTTTACTCAGAGAGGGACAAAATCTCTAATCTCCTTTCACTGAATTCAACCTTCCCTCTGTATATATTCCAGAAAATTAATTGCATTCTGAGAAAAGCTGCATCGAAATTAAATTAGACTAACAATACACGTTCCTGCATAGTAAGGGAACCACTTTCAAAATGTAAGGAACCAGCATTTATTTCAAATTAAATGTTTGTCGGTGTTAGAAGAGAAAGATAGCAGAATGAATAAATAGTTTTTAGTGCTTACCTGAGTTTATTTAACCGTGAATTGTAAATTTGATTTAGGTATCGATTTTGATTATAAATGGTTGAATTTACCTGATAATGGGATTTTCGAATTACATTTGGATGTATGTGATGATATAAAATCTTAGTTAAATATCTTAATTTTTAGCTTCTTTCTTATTTAATGTATCATTACTTTGTCAATAATAAAACATTAAGTCAAATACAATTTGTTTTGATTCTTAACTCAAATGTGTTAATGTGATTATCAAACAAATCTGATTGAATTTTCAGCGACTGAAATTCAAAAACTCCATCTAACTTCTCTGTTAAACACAAAAAGATGTAATAACACAGAGCAAAATATCAGAATACGAGCATATGGTTAAAAACATTGCGGCAGCTGAAACTTTAAATTAGGAATTTCGTCACACAGCTTGGAAAAATAATATACAAATAATCGCGGATATGAAGTATTGGTGATTTAAGTATGAAAAAAAAAAACTTACATGCATCAATACAAGAAAAATTATCCCTTTAAAATATATCAAAAGACTGGAGTCGTTTGTATATATTTTTATTTTATTTTATTTTTCATAATTAAAATTATTTTATGTACGAAAACAAAAGTTTTATATAATTTTGGAATCAGAAGAAAATTGCACTTTTTTTTAAGTCTAAAAATAAAATTTTGATTTTTTTTTACTTGTTATTGATGTCCCGTCACTCTTAAAATATGATTCTGATATTATGAGGTCATTAAATTTATAACAATGTCATTTAATTGACATTTAAAGCAAGAAATTATGTATTGCTATTGAATATTTGAACAAATTAAAAGTAATAAATTAATGACTGTAGCATTATTATTTATTACCTCTTTTTCGAATTCTTATTCTACCTGGAATCTACATGTATCTTCTAGGTAATATATTTGTTTCATTTGTTCTCAAGTGTAGTTAGTGTGTTCAAAACTGAAAAAGATGGCCCAGAACTGAAGAAGATGACAATCCACAAAGGGATGAAAATGAAACAGCGAGATGTTATTATACCCGACTTTGTATCTTGCGACTGTTACTTCTCGAAAATGATATAGCACCTGAAGGAAAATCGCGTTTGTTCTGACAATGAGGCAAAAACTACTATTAAAGTTTGATATCGACAACCACCATCGTAAACTCTTTACGGGTAATTCACCGTAATAGCCACGCTTTTTCATTATAGTTTTATGTTATAGAATTCGGAAAACATTGGAATATTTGAGACTGTATTGAACTGGGATCAAAGAAAAATATATTCAATATCAGTTCCATATTTGCTTTTAATTTGCTTTCACATTTGTTTTTTATATAAATATATGTAGAAAACATTTGTTCAACAATATCCGTACTAACAAATGACAGACAAACAATACTATTTTTTTATGAGAAATGTTACTGGATTTGTCACTATGACGTCACGCCGCAACGTCTGGTCTTACCACTCCGAAATTTACGAGTTTCATCAAAATGGTATCTGAGGTGAACCCTAGTAATTTCTTCTTTTTCAGGAATCGATGATTAAGCCGGCTTAAAATATCATTCTTTGAAAAGATTAAATATCCAAACATCACCCAATTACGGCTAAATTTTTTCTCAAACGAGAATTTTTAATCCTACCGAGTGCTTGGTAATCTTATCACGACTGTTAAATCTCTGAAAGCCCCCAAGATGTTTATTGAAGAAATGTGTTCACGTGAGATCTTCTTTATATAAGAAATAACCGACTAATTTAAACCCTTCAGAGCATTTCCGCCTTTATTTCTTAATGTACAACATGTTAGTTTTGAATTTGTTTTCTTTCTAAAATATCGTGTATAATTCTGATACGCATTAATCTTTCGATGCCCCTAGTCCTTCCCCTTCGAGTGGTGGGAAAATACGGAGAGGGAGGTGCCTGCTCCAGTGTCCTTCTCACCACTTCACCGAGGATCAAATTTACCTTACCTCAAGGTCCGTCGCCAACAGCTCTCGTGTTGCTTCTAAGTGCAATATTAACAAACAAATAATCAATCCTTCTAAAAAAGCAAGCAGTGTTCTGTGAACATTTCGCAAACAGAAAACATTATGATACATTTCATAAACGAGACATTCAGAAATCCTATCGACAATTTTTTTTTCTAACATGACGTTCCTTTCTATGCCTAATAAGAATTGCGTTAGCATGTGGAATGCGTGAGGGAATTTCGAACGCACAGCAACGAAACGATAATAAGAAAAGAAAAAAAGGAAAAAAAAGAACCTGTCAACCAACCCTTCTGTATCTCTCGTTATCGACTAAACACAGGGGGTGTTTTTCTCAGGCAACAATCCCTTCCATTAAATTAGCTTCATTTCAGTTACCTTCACTTTTCTGGTAGATAATTAAAGGGATCGTCTGAACCTTCCCAATTTTTCGCCTCGAGGGCGAGGGGGTGGTCCTATTTTCGTCTTTCTTCCATCCCAGGGATCGGTCCAGATAAACGAGGGTGGTCCACGAACGGGAGAAGAATTCCGATAAATTCACAGGATTTTCTCGGAGAAGAGTTTTATTACGTTCTCTTACCGAAGGGGGGGGGATCGATTTGGAATTGTTCCGGTTTTTCTCCCTTCTTCTTATGTGATGGTCCGAAAGAGAGATTTTCGACATGGAAAGGCGTGGTTTAGGAGGGTGGAGTGTTAAAATTGTGTTCTTTCTTTTCCTCTTCAGATCGTTTTCTTTTAGTTGGAAGTAAGAAATATTTTTAGCGGGTGTTATTTTTAAGGGTGAAATAAAAGCAGGATTCGAACGATATAAGAAAAATTGGGAAAACTGTGCTTACGAAATAAATATAAATTTCATTTCTTTTTAAAAAAATCTATACATTATGATGTTTTTCTAACATGCAATGTATATATGTATATATATATTTAAAAATTTAGATTATAAGCATTAAAACACTTCTTATTTCTCAATAACCATTGTTTACTTTCAGCGATGGCTAATAATTTTCATCAAATAATAATTGTTGATTTTCCTGTTATGGTAATTGATGATCAACACCAATTGATAAATTTTAATTTTCAAAATTATAAATTTCTTTTATCCCTTAGTTACTGATTGCTGATTATTACATAAATGTAAGCGTTTATTTTAAAGTTTTTTTTATATTTTAGTGAGGTTAAAGGGAGTTTTCTCACAATACTAAAAAAGGCAGAAAACAACATATTTACTTCATATTTATAGTCAAATGAGAATTAGAATACTTATTTTATGCTCATAATTTTTCTTACCAAGACCGTGGTAACGGTGGGTCCATGCCACAGTTACTAACTTGACTGGCAGTGAGTTGACATAGGCAGTGAGTTGACATAGCGTTTGTATTGTAGAAATGAGATTAAAATAACGAAAATAAATAGTGATATTAATTGGCTTCGTAACAACTTCAAATTAATCTTTACGAAATAAGAAAACAGTTGTAATAAGAGACAATCTAAAATTATTAGAATTTATACTCGATTTTCTTACAAATTTTCCTTCAAGTTCACTCTGTTCTACTTTTTTTCGGAATAGCGGCATTGTTCGATACTTGCACGCTGATCACCGAGAATGTGAGCCAGCAGTTGCAGATAAACGAAACGATATAGTATGAAAAATGAAATGTATCCATCTCAACAAATATATAAAGAGCAGCTTCAACCACCCTCTCATCATTAATTTCTGATGCAGATTAATCAGCTTTTTAGATCTTCAGCTGTTATATCTGTGAGTTAACTAAAAATTATTTTAAGTGTTTTCTTTTAACGTTAATAAATTGTTGTTATTTCTTGAGATATCGAGTTGCTGAGATACTTTCTAATTTATCTGGAGTTAGATGACTACAATTTATCACGCATGCAGATTCAATCGCTGCTTCTAAGAATATCTAAATTGATCAAACTATAATAAGCACAATTTTAAAAATAAACTTTAATGTAGAATTATAACAGTTTTTAAGGTGGAAAACAGATGTCAAGAAAATATAAGTTCGTGTTATGTGTAAATGTGCTCAAAAAGTTTCTTCTAACACGATAGATGGCGATACTGAAGCAAATTGATGTTGCCACTGTGGGCTGCCATCGGTGAAATGGTGCAGAAACAAATGTGGCATAGTTTTTGAACTTTTACAGCTGTACGAAGGTGAGAAGGTTGATTTTCACATTTGTTCAAAACACTCCACGTGATTCGTGGTTTAGTTTTGATTGGTGCTACGAAGCATTATTGTAGGTATTTTCCTTTAAGTTATCACCATCGTTGAAACTTGGATTCATTATTATATACCACAAATTAAGCAACATTAGAAACAATATATTCAATAGAACTCATACCAATTACAATTTGGGCAGTATAAGATTTACATTGTTTAGCCAAACATTCTTGTATTAATTTTTGTGTTCTGCGTTAGCTTTTGTTGACTTTTCTAACCACTAGAAGTATAACTACCTTTATTTTCTGAGTTACAGGTTTACACAGACAGATTCGAAGAACTACTTTTTTTGTAAAAATCTTAGGTAGTATTTGCTAATATTTTTATAGGATTGTTTATCATAACACAGCGAATCTGATTACGATTATGAGGAATATGAATATCGGATAGATATTTCAGAATCAGATTCTTCAGATTTTGATTTCTTCCTAAACAGTTAGTGATCCGAACTCGGAGAACCTAGACAATGCTAATCAGTAATGTCTATTGAATGTAGATACGTGAAATCTAGATCCTCTGCTTTTTGTACAGTTTCGGACTCTTAAGATGAAGCATTCTGCCGATAATAACAGAATTATTTTGCAATATTTTTTGATTGAATCGATGTACACATTAATCAATCGCTATCCTGCTTCATATTTTGCAAATTTATACCAATGATGCTATCTTGTTTAAAGAATATTTACTTATCAATGTAAACATTTAAAAGATGAAACATTTTACGCGAAATCGGGGGATGAACTGAATCTGGTAAATCAGGCTTTACTTTTTTTTAAAAAAATGTCTTATTGGAAATGAATGTTTTGTAATAACGTCCATAATTGAAATTATCAAGCGTAACTTAACTAATCTAGCTCGTGTCCCATAATATTCATTTATTGTACACGATGAAACAGCCTGCGCCTAAAATTAAACACGTCTTAACCCATTACACAAACACTCTCAATTTCTTAATCACAATACAACTCTATTTACAAACATGCCACTTCATATAACTGGGCCATTCCCTTGAGGACAATTTAACCTCATTGCCTAAGAGCGGTATTCTTTTAGGAAAGAAACCCCAACCATCTCATTACTACAATCTTAGGACTCAAAGATTAGACACAAAATTTAGAAACTTATCCAGGAAAATTATAATTCAGCTCTGTACATATTTCCCTGTACTTTGCTGTTCAGTAATGATGTTAGTTTAATGAGTTTTAATTTCTCGTGGGAACTTAAACTCCTGCGCTATCAGAAGCTGTAAATTAAAATCCTGGTGAGCAGAAAAGTATTTAGCAGCGCGGTTACCGAATTGGAACCGACACTGTAAGAAACAATTATGTTGTCAACATGCAATTCTCTGATGTGAGTTGGAGTCTCTGGGAGGCTTGGATAATTCTGTGCGTAACAATAAGAAGAGTTGGCTGTGTTGTGACAATAGGAATTCGCGGAAATAGAAAAGAAAGTCACAAACGAGTTTAAAATGATGTATTTGGGCGAATTTATCAAAAATTTCTTTCTCATCATTGTTCCACTGTTTTTTTTAATTAATATAAGATTAAAAACATTGAAAAGATTTAACAACTCCTTACAGATAAGAATGGTGCTTTCGTGCCTAAAATTGATCAAATTACTAAAATTGATTTACTAAAATTGATTTTAAGATCTATATTTCAAATAGATATTTATTGCCCCGAAACAGGAGAGGTTGAAAACGTAGGATATAACAAGGGCCGTACGGACTCAGAGACTGTACTTCTTTATAACTTTTAAAAACTTGTTTACTTAAAATATCATCCTGTTATTTCACTTAAATCTTCATGGATCTTAGAACATTTAGATAAAAATATATTTATACATTTTAAAGTGAAATAAAACTTTTCCGAGATATTACCAGAGCTTTAAATTTTTCAATGAAAATCACATACTGCAGAAATATTTATAAAATTAATAACAAATATGAATCCATTATGAATTAATTTTTGTCTTTTATTTGTTTAATATAGAAAGCACATTTCAATAGGAGAAAATGCTATACAGCACAGGAGACAAGAACTTTGGACACCACCTATACTATCAGTATTTCAGGGATTTTCTAGAAGCAAATAATTTCGTTCTCGTCCTCTTTAGCTCACTCATCGCATAACTTTAGCGAGCATTCTAATCAAATGAGGGTATGAGTAAGATAAATATAAATACGCTGTGTTGTTTTGCTTGCTTAGAAATGGGAAGGGGGCGCACACATGGTATGTTTTCCTTGATTTTAATTTTGATTATTATGATAATTGCTCCACATTCTGAGAGTCCATTTTTTTCCCCTTTAAAATCTGTTATATCATCCGGCGCAATTCTAAATTACTTCTTGGATTTTCAACTCTTGTATGTTGTAGTGGTTGACTAAACTTGGTTCATTTTACAGATATAAGTAAACTTTCAGTTAAAGAGTTATTTCCCGTACATTTATTGTATTGCAATAATCTATTTTTCCATTACGTCTTAGTCCAGGAAGTCTGAATATGTTGTTATCTATTTTGATTAGGTTCAATGGATGAAAATTTGAATCAATTTTTCCATAACAGAAACTATTTGTTGCTTTTGGTTCAGAGAAAACATTGTCGTCTGAAGAAATTTGCAAGACAGAAGAGTGGGAACATTCACTTACAAATTCTTCTTTCCTGTCATTTTCTCCACTAAAAGGATTCCCAACTTCATCTAGAATTTTTTGTAGCTCTTCTCTGTACTGTGAATCAGATGAGAGAATCGAATTCCTCCGACGTAACTTCAGAATCATGAATACCAGTACCGAAAATTGTAACGCTGAAAGGGACGTGCAGTCTCACAGATCTTTCTGGAAGAAAGTGTTCGAATTTTATTTGGATACTCGTAACAAAATATTGTGACAAAAAAGGGTGATATTCAACGTCACAAACTGGAAGGTTGAGAAAGAATCCATTCTATTGGACTAAGCTTGTAATAGGGTGATAAGAGGAACATGTTGAGCTGTTGTGAGACCCCAAGTCCCCTGTTACGAGTAAAATTGATGGAATCTTGATAGCACATGTCGGACATTCTTAGAAGCAAATCAACCATAGAATGAAGCAGACGAAACCCGCCCGGCTTATATGGCAAATATCACAGGACGAAGAAAGCAAAAATTGACTGTTCTACGGCAGTCGGAAACGTTAAAACTCTAGAAAATGGGTGCATTTATTTGGGGTTAGAGAAACTTACCGCTAAAGAAAGGTTTACTTGCCACATTCTTATTATTATTAAAACAAATTCATAGTTAGTGATCCTTACTGATTAAACATTTCAATATTTAATACGAGCCTTTTTAATGCAAATATGAAAGAATGAAAGTTATTAGAATGATCCCTAGAAATTAATTCAATTTACAAAAGAACAAATGTCGCAAAATATTTATTGAATAATACAAGAAAAAAATAGTTAAGGCTTACGAAAAAAAATAGTTAAGGCTTACGAAAAAAATTAGTTTGGTTTCGTAACGTAGAATTATTTAACAATTGAAAGTAGGTAAAATATTTTTTCTAGTGAAATTATTTGCACATAAAACAAATAAAAAGTCAAAACTGCTCGATTATTCACAAATTACAAATAAAAAATTTGCAATTCTGCGAAAAACAGCACTATATTCAGCAACAACAACTAACTTATTGTATCCGTGGTCTGGTAACAAACATCTTAGAACATAGGCTTGCAACGCATTTTGAATCCATTACTTTAACTAAAATACATCAATAATAATAATAATAATTAATTTTAATCAAATCAAATTAATGATTTAGTGTTAACGATTATAACCAAAATTTCCAAATATTCTTTTTCTATATTTCGACATCCAGTGCCTACAATACAACATTAATACATTTACCCTTTAAATTTAATTATAAAAAAACAATATATCATTTTTTCCAAAAAAAGAATTAGTTTTAGTTTAGTTTAGTTTTTATTAACGTCGCACTAGAAGCAACACGAGGGCTATTGGCGACGGACCTCGTAATTTTGAACCACGGTCAAGTGACGAGGACGACACCTGAGCTGGCACCCCCCTCTCCTAACATCCACACCACGCCAACGGGACCAAAAAAAGAATATTGAAAGATATTATTCACTTTTGCTTAAATCTTACAACTTTTTAACCCTTTCGCTGCCGGAGGAAGAAAAAAGAAGTGCTTCCCTGGGCCCGCGGCTTCTTACTGCGGAGTGATAGGCTGTGCCCAGACGATTTTAGATATTAAGCCTAATTAGGGAAAAAAATTCCTCTAAAATCAGCTACTTATTAAAATATTTTGGTATTTACATATATTATTTAAAATGCTTTAAACTTAATATATACAAAAGAAAAAATATTTAATTAAAAATTGAACGTCTTATATATAAAATTACATAAAAAATCATACTTTTAAGAAAATACAAAATATATTTACATATCTTACATACATTTCAAGGTGTAATGATGCACTATTCTATGGAATATATAGATATAAAAGATAAATCTTATTTTGCTGTATGATATACTTATAAAAAAACAATGCACAGTACATCGTCACATGTCTTACACACATATTTTGACTTTTCACGCAAGATTTTGAGCAAAGGCCACATCTTAGTCCCCCCCCCCTTTTTATTTTTTTACTTTAACGTCTATGTACGGATTTGGATTATTTTCACTCACATTACTGTCAGATTCATTCATTAGTTTGTAAAATCTCAGTATCAGATAAATACTTTCTTCTCGTCATGACTGTCGCTACAAATAAAAATCGACCGAATGAAACGAACAGCTGAGAGCATCTGCTAACAAAAGCCCTAACCTCCATAAAGGATCATAAATTCTCCTTCGAACTTCTAAGAAGCAAGCAGGAAAGAAAAAAGCAAACCGAAAGCAAGTACACCCTTTAAATCATGTCATTACATTTAAAGAGCCGCTCCGCAGCACGTGTTTTAACAATTATTCCCCCCACCCTGGTAGCCAGAAGTGAAATCCACGCCATATCACCTAGGTCAACACTCCAAATAATCTATCTATATAGATTTCGTGGTATTGTAACGCCATATAGTAACATTAAGAAAATCAAATAAAACGTTCTCATCGAGCGTATCTCTATTGATACGCTGGGCCGTAGAAGACACTCACGGAGCGTATTGCCCGTGATACGCTAGGCACAGGAGAGCCAACACGAGCATATCGCCTGTGATACTGTGGCAGCGAACGGGTTAATACTATAAGCACAGTATGTACAAAGACTGCAGCAAACATTGTCTCAGGAAAATATAATTTTCGATTTTATTCTTTATTATATATATAACTAAAGCTAAATTTCTTTCTATGATTTTATTGTATAATTATTGCATATTATTGTTCAGTTGGTATTCATTGCAATATTATTCAGTAGAAATTAAATAATAACTTCGGATACTTATTTTTCTTTTATTTTGAATATAATTGATAAATTATTTTTGCACTTTTTTCCAAAGAAGATAATAATTAAATTTATGAAAGAAGAAAGAATCGATCCATCATCAAAATTAGGTTTTTTTTCTATCAGCTTATTTTTTAGTTTTTGTTTTTTTATATTCAATGAAATCATAAGATTAAAATACACGTACGTCTATTTATTCTTACAATATTTTTCCGAAAAAAATTATGTATTCTCATTAATTTTCTAAAATATTTTTTGAATTACACGAATACTTCATCTTTCAACTTATGTCAAAAATTTTCTCTTTTTTTTTTTTTAATTTTGATTATAACAAGAATACAAAATTCCATTTGTTAATTAAGTAACTTTTTTCTCTTATTATTTAGAGTAACTTTTTTCATATTTCACTTTTTCTAATAGTATTTCGTTTATTTTCTACAGAGTAAATAATAAAAAATTTTCTTCAGTTCCGAAATAAAATTTTTAATAAGATATAATTATTATTATCGCCATCATTATTACTGTTATTGTTAATTTAGAGGGGAAAAAATTAAAAATCGTTTTGTTGAGTTACATTAATATAATTATTCTCTTTGCATTAATTTGAAAACCCTAATATTTTCATCTTTCTTTTAAACGTAAATTCTCAGAATGAAAGTTCCAGAACTTGAAAAAATATTAATTACATATTATATCAATGTCTAGAAAAATATAATAGTGTATTGAAGTCATACAATTATTTATATGAAACTAATTACTGTAATTCAGGTAATCAGATTTACGGTTTATTGGTAAATTACGAATTTTAACCCAAAATCATTTCCGGTAATTCTAAATCGGTATTAAATATGTGTTCATTCTATATTCAAAAAAAAAAAAAAAAAAAAAAAAAAGGAAAACAAAAAAAGGTTTAAAAATTATTTTCAGATTTTTTTTTCTTTATTTTGGGTTTCAAATTTGGAAACTAATTCTAATTAGATCTCTCTAATTGATTCTGACGAATTAAGCGATGTTATATAAGTTTTTAAATGTAGTATACGATATGCGCATTTAATGGGAATAGGACTAGAATAATTTCTCATTTTATACATAAAAAACGATGAAAACTTCAATTTACTTACAAATAAAAATTGAAAAATAAAGTTAAAAATTAAAAGCTCTTATTGTTCTCTGAATATTAGTATCAGGATTCTACGAATAATTTTTTTTCTACAGACACTGCTGACTATTATTCTCTTTAATACAAAAAAATATATATAATTATTTACATTTATTAGTGATTTAGTTACCCTGAAATGAATTGATCTTATTGTTTTCTTTAAGCTTAAAAATCAGAATTACTTTTATGTATTATAATTAAGACAAAGAAATATTTGATTATCAAATGTTTCAAAGGCATTAGCCCTAAGAATTAAAAAATAAATAGTTGCATATTGTTATTTTAGTTCTTAGTGTATGAATTATTTTAATCATAATTAGAAAGTTTTCAAAACAAAAAAAAAAGCAATCCATTTTAAATAATAGTGAGTATTGATGCAATTCTGGAACTTTTCTCATACTGAATATTAAATCTATTTTAGTCTTTTCCTTTTATATTTATTTTATAACATTTTTCTGCAATTTTTAATTCTGCTCTGTTCACATTTAACCTTACTTTCACTTTCACTCAGTGTCGTGCCCATTTTGTTTGCCAGTGAACTTCCTGATCGCCAAAAATCCACTAAAACATGAAAGATTCTTGTCAAATGCCAACAATACTCTTTTCTTGCCTCGGAACTTGCCATATGAGGAGACCATCTTTGTTTCCTAATACCATTCCAGTTTAGCTCTTAATTAATGCAATCACATTCTCTTGAAATCTGCTCCATCAGTCGTTTCCAAGACCCCAAACTTGAAAGGATAATCCTTATTAGACTTTCAGTCTGAAGCTAAAATACCCAGAAGTCTATCCATCCTAAAACCACGACACCTGAAGAAATCCTTGCATATAAATTCCAAGGAAGGAAAGTTGTCTTCTCTTCCGCTGTAGCTATGAAAGCTGAATCTACGTATCCGGCTTCCACAAATATGCGTTATGTAATTTACCGAATCGATTGGGCGTATATTTAGCAATTTTAAGATCATAGATAATGTAATTTTAACTGAAATTGTTTTTGTACTATATAGCTTTTGTAATATTTATAATTTAGTTGTTTTGATATTGATCACTTTTTAATCAAATTTTTTTTATCAACAATAATTCGTATTTTATTATGAATTAATATACATGTTAAAAATTATGTGAAATTAACATTAATAATTGTATAACTACTTATTAATATCGTACTACAGTTTTTTATTATCATTTTGTTAAACCTCAAAAGTATCTGGCCTCTTTGTACTATTATATTTACTCTAACCCTATTTTTTTAACATAACCTCCTCACCTTTAACTTGTCAGGACTAAAAGACTATTTGTTTGAGAAGTACTACTTGAATGAAACCACATTTCACCTTGAGACCATTCCTCCAACGTTCCGCTTCGAGAAACTCGAATGAAATTAAACACAAAAAATAATCAGAAGAAAAAGCAGGACACACAACTAAACAGTGCAGAAAGCAAAGCAAGCAGCCACTTTCAATCCCTTGGTATCTAATGTGATTCTAAAAGATGACAGGACAGCAGGAAAGGATACAAAGAATCTAATGCTCGCTAATTACTGCTGGGAAAGTGATAATTAGCAATTTGAATTCTCCGCTGGTCTTTAATTAAAGGTTACAAGAAAAGGAATACCGTAAATTTTGAAACCTAATTAATTTCAACCGAAAAATATACTTGGGCGAATACTTTTTTCTCCTTCTTTGCTTCTTGAACTTTTGTTGAAGATTTATAATTTATGTCTTTGAAGTACAAACTATTCATGACTAAACTTTTGTTATTGTTATGCATTCAACGAGATTAAAATTTGATGTAAAGATAAATATAATGTCTGTAATTTTCCATGATTATATCAAGTTTAAATGTAATGAAAATTTTATGCGACAGGTATTTTAAAATGAGATATGTATATATCGTTTGCAGTAAAAATACAAATTATTTTCATGCCCAAAACCCTTAACTATTATCTATTGAGAATAAATATTTTAAATAGTTTATTTTATAACAATGAACTTGTTTAGTCTGTAGAATATGTTTACCAAATGATTTTACAAGATTTGGTAATAATTTCTTTTTGTATAATGATTGTTGGAAAATAATAGCAATTAAGTTTACAATAAATGTTAAAACATTAAAATGTATTCTTTGGAAAACAATACTGTTGATCGAATGAAGATTCCAGGTGATTAGTTTTATGGAATACATAAAATGAAGTATATATCGAAATTAAAATATTAGAGCCCTTTATATAATAGTGAGTATAACGATATTTATAAAAATTATTTTTCAAGTTATTTTTATCCGTCTTAAAAGATTACCTTTTTTTCATTCTAAAACGTTTGCCAAAATGGGATTAAAATATTTCTACTCTACTTATTTTAAATTGTCTTTGACAAAAAAAAATGAAGTGCTTTTTCTATTTCTTCTTCATTCGTCACGTTTTATCTATTAAAGCTTTTCCTCTTGCAAACTCAAAAATTTAAAATACGGTAATAAAATATATAACCAAAATAGATTTTTTTATGAAATTTAAATTTATTCGTTAAAAAGAAAGAAAATTACTTTTAACTGACTTGTGAATCTGGTTTGTTATTTTTACAAAGTATCTAGTGAAAAAAAATAAAATTATATTTTAACACATTATATAATACAAAACACCATATAATTTTTTTTACAAAATTATTTCTCAATTTATTTTCATTTATGTTGAATGATTCGTTTATTTTTATTTTGTTCAGTAATTTTTGTTAAGCGGGAGGAAAATAGTTCCATATTTATTTTCAATTATTTTACAAAAAATATCTGTTATAAAATGCCCTTTTTTAATTTTTGTTCTTCTTTCATATTATTAATACTTTTAAATTTGCTTCTCTATTATAGAAACTTAATACATTGCTATATGATTTAAAATTTACTGTAACCAATGTAGTTTTGGTTCTAATATTTTTACAACTTTCAGTTTAATGCATTCCAAAATATATTGATTGTCTTCTACTTTCGACAAGATAATTTATAAAATTGTCATCGTATATTTATACTGCTTAGTTAATCATGGGTCATAAATATGAATAACAAGAGATAATACTTATTTTGTTTAACTTTACCTTTTCTAATTCGAATAACTTTTGCTGAGTGTAAATTTATAGTAAACCAAAATAAATAAATAATAATAATAATAACATAACAGAATTTTTTATTCACTTTTACATTTAAGACTATTACAGGAGAAAGGCATTTAACCTAAAATCATAGATTTTTTTTTCATATTTTGACATTTAAATTTATTGCGAGATTATTTTTTCTAATATGCAATTCTAATTATAGTAATAAAAATGTATGAATATGCTTTGTTCTAATTATGTCAAGTTATTTATCAGGAAGGAACGAAATATTTCTCTTAAATATTACAATACTTATTCTAAAACAAGGACGGAATGTATTTAATTAAATTTCTTCTACAGCAAGACGATAAAAACATTTACAAACTAATTAAACTAACAGTAATAATTTTGCAAAGTATGAAGAAAGCAGCTTTGATATTTGAAAGTGTTGATGAAGTAACAAATTTTTTATAATTTTCTATTCCTGTTTTAATGCAAAAATATCGACAATGTTTCAGTAAATAATCTTTAAGATAAGACATCAATTATCAGTTCGACACCTTTACCTATGAAGGACAGCATTTTTTAAGAAAAACATAAATAATAACAATTTACACAATCTGAAAAATTAAGCTAAAAGTAGTCCAGAAATTCTTTCGCTTCTAGATGCCGCTTCAAATGCAACTTCAAAATTATTTTAAAGTTTAAGTTGCATAAGTAAGTTCATGTGGAAGTCAAGCTAATATTATCAACAAAAATGTTCAATACTATTCGGCGAAAATTCAAGAGCTATTTTATTGAAATTAACCTGTATGCTTCTTTAATGAGGAATTACCTTTTATTTCTTCATTATTATTATTATTTTAAATTTAAAAATGAATTCTAAATTAAAAGTTTTGTCTACTACTTTTAATAATGAAAATAATATAGAAAATACATTTAATATTAACTGCAGGGAAAAACTGACATTACATAACTCAAGTATCTTATGCTTTAAAATTTGATAATATTCTCGACACACATTGGAAAAGAAAAACACCGAAAACTTTATAATTTGTTTAAAAAGCATTATCAAGAATTCAAGAGCATTTTTTGTTTTATTTTAAACACTATCTTTTAAATAAAATATTTTAATGTAACCATAGGACCCTTCGCTACAATAAACAATTCCAAACAGCTACGACATCTCAAATATTTATCTAAAAGAACAAGAGCCCTTATACCTTGGTCCATAAGGGTACATGTCAAACAAAGAGTGATATTCGAGAATTTTTTTTTTTTCATACCTCTCTAAGGTAAAAAGCGTTTCGAAGAATAAAAGATTAAAAAAAAACATACATGGCAAGAAATGAAAGATTATTTTTACAAAACATAGTAAAATTCACGGCTATCGATTATAATGTCAGGTCCTGGAAAAGTGTTTGAGCTTAAAAAAACAATCAACAAAATGGCGGTGAAAATGTGCCTTTTTTTTTCTCCCACTGCCATGGGGGAGTCGATTATGAAAAAAAAAAAAAAAAAAAGGAATAGATTACCGGAGTAGTAATTTTCGATCTCGATTAATTATTTTTGCTTCGTGCCTATGGTGGTTAATTTGTTTTTCCTTGACATAAGAGAAAAACCATATGGGAATACAGTTGCAGTTTTTGTGTATTAATTTTTATCGTTCAAATATGATTTATTATGTTTTTGATAATATTATTTTTACTCGAGTTTTGGAAAATGGTATTCGCTATTATAACGTTTTTGATGTTTTATGCAAATATGCTGTTATGTACCAGCTGCCTTGCAGATTATTAAAAAAGTTGTGGTGAAAATAAATTTATTTGTGTTACGGTGGGCAATTTCTTATGAAAACCGCTTGTCAAGAAGTTTTGGATGGTTTTGTTACTTTCCATCATATTAGTGATGTTTTTGTAACTATATAAAAACATAAGCGTGATTAAATGGTAATAATTTCAAAGCTTATATATATATAGTTAACGCTCCTTGGTCGTTTTTTTTTTGTTGATTTTGAATAAAATTACCGTTTATTACATGTTTTGTGATTACTCATTATATCATATTTATGTTAAATTATTTTTTAAAAATTAATAATTACCAACGTGAAAAAATATTCTCAGGAATGTGTTAGATTTTTTTTGAGTGATGTAAACGCACTAGAATAAAGAAGTAAAGTAAACCATAAATTTTAAGATCATTGTTCATATAAAGTGTTCAGTTAAAAAAAAGTGCATTTCGAAACAAAGTGAAAAAAATGTTTCTATGAGTGAAGCTAAGCAAAATGTTACATTATTTGAAAAATGTAAGATATTTAAAATCAAACTTAGTAAAATACAACACACTATAAATAGGCATGTTAAATGACATAATAAAAGGTCAGATTCATTGCTTGTGTTTACACATTTTATATGTATTAGATATATGTTTTTCAAATAATTAATTCTTAAATAATAAAGTGACGTCAAAGCATTCTCTTTAAATTGAATGGCTAATGTATATCAAATAAATATGCTTTTAATTTATGTGAATCGTAAAGTAAGTTTTCTTTTATAAACTTAGGTTTATTAACAACAATATTCTTTACAATTTACGTCTCGTGGACGAAATGTTAATCCTATGGAATTTCTACTACCGTTCATAAATCTTTACTGTTCGATCTATTTTAGTGCAATAAAGTGCATCTGAGAGAGCAAACGATAAAGAAGGTTTTGCGAAATTACTTTTTTTCCTCCGATTTTTTTAAAAAAAATATTTTCACTCGTATTTTAATTAATCGATTGTGAGTTTCCATGTTTTAAAAAGTATTTTTAAGTACTTTCAAAAATCGAAAAGAAAATGTAATTTCGTGGAAAACGTCATTGTTTTATGCTCTTTCAGAAGCACTTTATTGTTTTCAAATAAACCAAATAGTAAATATGTGAGAATTGAAGTCCAAATTCCTTTGGATTATATTATGTCTTCGAAATCAAAATGGCGGGTAGACGGGAACTTTAAGGTCTACTGGCCATTTTGATTTCTTGGACGTAATGTTAATCCTATGGAATTTCGACAACCATTCTCAAATCGTTACTGTTTGATCTGTTTGAGTGCAGTTAAGAGCATCAGAAAGAGCAAAAAATAGTGAAGGCTTCTGTGAAATTGCACTTTCTCTGTGATTTTTGAAAGAAATTTAAAATATTTTTAAAGACCAAAAAAACTCTCAATAGAATCATTAAAATAGGAGTAAAGTACTTTTAAATAATTCGTTTTTATATGGTGGCAAAGTTTATTTTAAAAAAAACATTGAAATATTAGTTAAAATGTATCGCAAATGTCTAAATATTACATTGTTAGGCGAGTAAGAACGATTCCCAAATTTTCAGAGTTCTAGCATGATGGGAAGTTGTTTAAATTAACAATCGAAAAATTGATGACACACTGATACACACACACTAAGCGAAATACATAAAAATGTTAAAACTAACTGAAATTAACTAATTCACCCTGCTCCACTTTGCGGACTTAACGTTCAGGCAAAAAGAATCGCCAAGTTTGGCAATTTTTGAAATCGCGCCAAGTGATTGGGCTAAACAGCATTATAAAAAAAATATTACTTTAAAATTTGTTCCAATTGTCTAAATATTGTATTGTTAGGCATGTAAAAACTATTCCCAAGGTTTCAGATCTCTAACTTGATAAGAAGTTGGTTAAATTAACGATCGAAAATTTGATGATACACTGATACACACATACCAAGTGAAATATATAAATACGATATAAAATCGGAGGAAAAAGGTAAATACATAGAAGCCTTTGTTATTTTTTGTTGTTTCAGATGCACTTTATTGCTTTCAAATTGATTAAGTATAAGATATATGAGATTTATACTTGAAATTCTGTAGGATTAACAGTAAGCCTCGAAATCAAAATGGCGAGTAGACGGGAGCCTTAAGTAGTTATTCTTTCAAAAGTATTTGACTCGAATAGAACTGACTGAAACTGTGTAAAACTTCGCACATTTTCTGAAATACAGCTCATATCGTATTGAGTAGTGTTAGTGAACCGAAGTAAAATAATATTCGAAAATATTTGTGATTAATTAAACATGATATTCCCAGAAAATCCCCTATTTATTTTTTCTGCTGTATTCTCTCAGCGCCTGCTTAAAATTTCATTACCTAAAAGAAAACATTACAGGAACCCAATATTGTGTGATTTTAATGGAGCATTAAGTAATTACCGAACTTTTTTAATAACACAAAACTTTTCAAAACATGCAAATTGGCTACATGCTCTCTTCCCCAACTAATAGAGACCTTGAACATTTTATTTAATTAATTTTCATACCAATTTCTCTTGCTCAGGTTACAAAAATCAAAGAAGGAAAATTAAATCAAATTTAGTGCTTAATTAAAATTTCTCTGTCAAAATTGTTTTTAATTATATTAGGAGGAAGATGTTCTGGAGTAACGGGAAGATATAATGCAACTTTCTGCCGTTCTGGAATCTAATTACTGTTGAAAGCTGACACAAAATTTAAGTATTTACAAAGACAATGCCCGCTTAGTTATCGCATTAATTTTGTTTAATAACTCAACAAAGAGTCTTACCAATTTGACGAAGAAACACACAAGAGAAGATTTTCGGTGTTTGTCTTTGTTAATTAAAGTAAATGCGAAAAAAGGTAATTAGATGTAAACATCACAACTTTTACATGAGTTGTTTGTTTCCATTGCTTTAGAAATTCATATGGATTTGACTTTACAATGCTTTAGTGGATTACAGTTTGAGGTAGAAAGAACTTTGCTTATTTTAGATGTCAGCAAGCTCGAAATAATGGTAGATAAATTACTTCTTTTTTCAATGTGATGATTTATAATGATTATTTGTTAGTTTAGATACTGCATTAAAATAACTGATCTAAAACAACGTGATTTGATAATATGTCTGTTTGAGTATCATTATTATTCTACATTTAACCTTAGGATCTGTATAATATTATTCTATTTAAGAACCCAAACGTTTGAATAAGCTATAACTTATCCAAATTAGCATTATTGTATATTGAAGTGTAGAGAAAATGGATAAAATTGAATAGTTAAGATAAAGAGATTAAATATGTTCCCATGCTGAGAAGAGTTTGAAATTTATAGAACGTTTATGTAATTGGAAAATAAAAATTGAAAATATCCAATGAGTTAGAATACAAAATTCGCGGAAAACAGTTGCAGTTGTGAAATGGTAACAAAGTATCAGATATTTTCCCTGCTGTTGTGTGGGCATTTGTTCTATTCCAGAGTCGGTTTTTATAATCTTGTCACGTTGTGTTTGTGATATTCGATATAATTTGTGTAAAATTGTTCTCTGTGTTAACTTCTTTGAGTTCAAGAATGGTTGAATAATTTTTGAACCACTTGAGTAAAAACTGCTGTAAACAGTTTCAGATGTACAAAGTATCCCTATGATTTTATTCAAATTTTTTTATATGTATATTTTTGTTCATTCTCTTTTTCTGTGAAAGAAAGATATTTTTAGGTGTAAATCCTTCGCTTTTTCTCATCTATGTCGAAATTAAAACACAAAAAGTTTCTGAAAACTATATCTGGTGGAATAACTTCATCATGTAATGAGCTCACACGCGTGTTCTCATTCAACTAACTTTATAAGCCTTTTTAAGACGCTATTTAGTATGAGACAGTGAATAGTTTTGCTATTTATTAAAGTGTACTGAATAGGAAAGATATGAAATTTCCAAAACTTAATTGGACGTGCTTATATGAAGTGAGGAATTTGAAGATAGGGAAATATTTTGAGCATAAAACATCAGCACAAGAAGTTTGTTCAGTTGTCGGTTAAAGTTAGTTTCTGTCTCTAATCCCTGTTTGTAGTTATTCTGTTAATATTTGAGAACGCGTGAGGGTTCCCGTTCCACTTTCAGAACATAATAACAGTTAAGTGATCAATCAAATAGAATAGAATAAAACCTGTTTTGGTTTCTTAACTGCTCTTCCTTGATAGAAGTTTTAGTGAATTTTGAAGGCTCATAAAAATAATGGTAAAGCAAGGGTATATAAATATTTTGCATAGTTATCTTCATGAATAAACTAAATAATAAAAAATAGTTATAAGTGAATATATCAGCTGTTACATATTTTTCGTTCGATTCAGTTGCTTTATTAATTTAAAGGGGCCGCGGTAGCCTAGTGGTCAGGGTTTCGGATTCACGACCGGCGGTTTCCGTTCAGTCACGAGTTTGATCCGTGGCTGCTATAGACTCACCGTGTAGCCGAGGCTGATGCACGTTAAATCAGTTGGGGCCCAAAATCCTCTCGTGGTATGGTGTGAAAGTTAGGAGAGGGGTGCCAGCTCAAGTGTCGTCCTCGTCACTTGAGCGAGGTTCAAAATTGCGAGGCCCATTGCCAATGTCCTCGTGTTGTTTCTAGTGCGACGTTAATAAAAACTAAACTAAAATAAAACTTAATTTATTAATTTAAAGTAATTCAAACTCATTCATTTTGGAACACCTAACTTTCTTTATATATTTACTTTATCTTTAAGGTTAAAAATAACACTAATAACTCTTATGTTTTCTTATAGTTTATAATATTAATAACTCTGTTATTTTTTCTTATATTTTAAAGGCATGAACTGAAGAATTTATTTGTTTTGCTTTTTTTAAAAAAAAATTTAAACTTTTTTACTATCAAAACGTATCTTCAATATTTCACATTGCTTAGTTAAAATTCTCAACAAAGTAACAAAATAACACTTTGTCTAATAAATAGTTATCAATGAATAATATTTCATAAATTCCTTTCCTTTCCTTATAGAACGTTATAATTTCCTTATAGAACGAAACGAAACGAAATGCCCTTATGTTATTTAATTTCTTGAATTTCATTCCCACAAGAACAGCCTCATTTATGAAGCCATTTATCGAGGGTATTTTTTTAAAAAGAAAATAAGGTGTCTAGACAAGACCGGTGAGCAGGGCAATTGATTTTATTTCAGATTTTGAGAAATAAATACAATTTTATAGAAAATTGCCTCATTATAAAACTCACAAAATGAGTTCGCTTCAAGAATAAGCCAGCTAAGAAACATTGCATTGAGATAGTTGACATGTTTTTTGTGGTGAGTGGACAAGACCGATGTCAGAGAAAAAATTATTTAATTTCAATTTGAGAGTTAAGCATAATATTCTAGAAAAGGAACTTCTCGATTTCCGAAACTCTTTGAAAATAATTTTTCTCCAAAATTTTGTCATACACGAAATGTTATATAGAGAATACGAGATGTGGCGATTAAATAACGAGACTGATGGTGTTACAAAAGAAATACGCATGCACGATACGACAGCGACAGAGTTGCTTAGCGTGAAGCCTTCTTTTTCGAATGTAGTGATATTCGCATTCGTTTTTGTATGCTTAAATACGTGCCCGTAGTCTTCATTCGTATTAGTTATTTCTTTCTGTTTCGCAGGAAAAATGGTAAATGTAACAATTTTACAAACAACTGTGAAATTTTCACATGAAATTCAGAAACACAGCGCCTGAAACTTGTATAATTTATTGAAAGAAGTGTATGGCGATAAGTGTTTAATGCGTACATGTGTTTTTGAGGGGTTTAAAGATTTACAAGATGGCCGAGAAAACGTTGAAAAGGATTCACGTCCGAATCGTCCTTGTACGTCAAAAAACAACGACAATATCGAAAAAAATCTGTAATATGTTTCGTTCTGATCATCGGTTAAGTATTCGTGCATTTGCTGAGACTGTGGGAAATGACAAAAATACTATTCATCAATTTTTACATAACAATTTCAACACGCAAAAAGTTCGTGCCAAAAATGCTCATATGTGAACAACAAGATGCTCAAAAAATGTTTGTACTGACACTTTGCATGACATTGAAAATGAACCCAAACTTACTGGAAAGAATAATAACGTGTGACGAAATGTGGTTTTTCCTAATGATCCTAAAATGAAAAGCCAATTTTCACCAAGAGCCAAAAAAGCTCTAATAAGCAAATTCAAAGCAATGATAATTTTTTTTTTTCGATAATCGTGTGATTGTGCATCCTCTCTGTGTTTCGAAGGTCAAACTATTAATCAACATTACCACCTTAACGTTTTTTTCCTGACCTCTGAGAAAGAATGAGGAAAAAAACAACCCAAATCGCGGAAGGACAAGTCATTCCACATGTTCTGTCAAGATGTTGCAGCATCAAGATGATGCTGTACTAGCATCCAGTACTAGCACTGGATGCTAGTACAGCATCCCAGTGCTAGACCAACCACCTTAGTAGCCGGGTCTTGCGCCAAGCGACATCTATCAGTTTCCTAAGGTGAAATCTGCATAAAAAGGAACAAGATTTCAGTTCATTGAAGCTGTGAAAGAGAAAGCGGCATGCGTCTTAAAGGAATTGACAGAAGACTCCCAGCACTGATTCGAACAATGGAAGATTCTCAGGGAGCGTTATAAGGATACAGAAGGGGTGTGTTCAAAGGTGATATTGAGGGGGAAATGTATGAATTTTTTGAAAAAAATATAGTACGCTGTCAGTGCCGTTATTTAATAGAGACACCTCGTATTTGTTTTTAAAACGTTTTTCTGAATTTCACTTGGTGTGTGTGTGTGTGTGTCATCAAATTTTCGATCGTTAATTCAACCAACTTCCCATCAAGCTAGAAATCTGAAACCTTGGGAATCGTTCTCACTAGCCTAACAATACGATATTTGGACATTTGCGACAAGTTTTAGCTAGTATTTTCTTCAATAATGCAGTTTATCCCAACCAGTTGGCGCGATTTCAAAAATTGGCATCAAACTTGGCGATTTTTTTGTTTGGCTGAACGTTAAGTCCGTAAAACGGACCAGGGTAGCCACATTTGGCAAAATACTGCCAAATAATTCTTGTCGCCAAGAGTGATTGGGTTAAACTGCATTCCAACCATTTAATTTACAGAATTAATTAATTAATTTTAGTTACTTTTAACGTTTTTATGTATTTCACTTGGTTCGTGTTTCTGTGTGTGTGTGTGTGTGTCATCAAATTTTCTATCGTTAAATTAACCAACTTCCCATCAAGCTAGAGTTCTGAAATTTCGGGAACCGTTCTTACTTGCCTAACAATGCAATATTTAGATATTTGCGACCAGTTTTAACTAATATTTCAATAATCTTTCTTAATAAATTTTGCCACTATATAAAAACGTTGTTTTTAAAAACGTTGGTTTTTATCTCGAATTATTATTTATTTATTTATTTTGCAGCTTCTTAGCAAGATCAGTGAGATCAACAGTCCATGTCATGTCTTATAGAAAAGGAATTGTCTCAATTCCCAAACTTATTGAAACGAGTTTGAATCAGAAACAAAAACACCCATATTATTATAACGAACTAATTTATATTCAACTTTTTGAGGTTTCTGTACAAGATCTGATATATTTTCTTTTAGAGTTTGAGAAATATGTGGTCTTCTAGAAGATGAGTTGTTAGAATAATTGATTACAAGTTCATATATAGAACGAATCAAAACATGGTATGAGGCACTGAATGTGTGCTTTATAATTATGAAATTATGCTTATAGCAATTAACCAACAAGATAATTCTTAAAAGATTCGAGAATGTGCACGTTTTAAATTTACGTATATTTTTTTTTTTCAAAAGATTTATTTAAGCTCTATAAAGTATAATTAAAAAAGATCTTTTTTCTTTCTCATGTTTCTCAGTATTTATGAATATAGTACGATATGAATTATATAAATTAGCTTGCCAATATTAATAACTTAATTGATTTTTTGCATTGCGCAATGAAGTTTGAATCATTTACACAGTTCATATGATGCCGTGGTTCAGCTTAGTATTTAGTTTAGTATTTATTATAACGTCACAAAAAGAAGCAACACGAGGGCTATTGGCGAAGGACCTCAAAATTTTGAGCCTCGGTTAAGAGACGAGGACGAGACCTGATTGGCACCCCCTATCCTAATTTCCTCGCCACGCCAACGGGAGGACTTTGGGCCCCGACAGATTTAACGTGCATCAGCCCCGGCTACACGTCGGGACTTTAGCAGCCAAGCATCGAATCTGAGACCGAACGAAAATCGCTGGATACGAATCCGGAACCATGACCACTAAGCCACGTGTCGTGGTAGCCTAGTGGTTAAGGCATTGGACTCGCGGCCGCCAGTTTTCATTGAGTCGTGGGTTCAAGATTCGATGCCGTTAAATACCCACCATGTTCCCGTGGCTGATGCACGCTAAATCTGTGGAGGCCTGAAGTTCTCCTGGTGGCATAATGTTATTAGAGGATGAATGCCTGCTCAGCAATCGTCCTTGTCACTTGACCGAGGTTCAAATTTACGAAATCCTTCGCCAATAGACCTTGTGTTGCTTCTAGTGCGATGTTAATAATATCAATCGAAATCAATCACAGTTTATATAAATTTGAAAAATAATTTATTAATTTAGTAAATAAAATCATAAACAGAATACTTTCAAAACAATCGTTGTAGATTTAAAAATATAATTGCGAAAATGTCATAGTTGTTACATGTTTTGTTTGCTGTCTATTTAGAAATTCACGGGAGCATGAAATCTTATGACTTCTTATATTTTTTCATCTTTTGAATTGGAAATTGCTTCATAATTAAAAACTGTAAGCAAAAGTGTTAGTCAAAGACATATAAGATGCAACATGCCTAATAAATTAATCCAATTATTTAAAATCTTTAACATTTCACTGACTAATTATTCAATTTACAAAGAGGCACAATGCATAAATAATTAGGATGGCATTTTTAATGTGTGGATAAAAAAACGTTTTAGCAAATTCCAACACGAATTTCTAAATATGGTTTAAAATGTTTGAAATTTAGATAAAGCTCTTTTTCTCCTCTAGTATTTTGATATGTAACAAGTTTACAAATTTTGACAAAATTGCTTATAAAATCTTGTTCATCTTCGTGATTTTTCTCTTCTTGGCAAACCTTATTTTCCTGCCTAGGATTGTACTTATTTATAATTTGGCTTTCATCTTATTGCTCCTTGTTTTTGTTTGGTATTCCTTCTGGTATTTGATACCATTTTTAAGAATATGTTGAGTATATATATTTTTTTTGCTTTTGATTTACGTTTTTGTAGTTAAAGAAGTTTCATTTTTCTAATGCCTTTCCTAAAATCTAAAAAAGAAATATGTTTCCTTTATAAGTTCAAAAAAGAATATTCTTAGGCTTTATTTTTTGCTTCTATAATAATTTTA
This sequence comes from Nephila pilipes, assembly GCA_019974015.1. Classification (NCBI taxonomy): domain Eukaryota; kingdom Metazoa; phylum Arthropoda; class Arachnida; order Araneae; family Nephilidae; genus Nephila; species Nephila pilipes. The sequence continues at coordinate 238,174 of BMAW01013991.1, forward strand.
ATTAGTTAATTTACTTACTTTCTTATACTACTAAAATACATTATTTTAATTATATATTTATATATATATATGTGTGTGTGCGTGCGTGTATGTGTGCTATAAAAGGTTGTTTTGAAGCATTTTTGTTTATAATTTAAGTGTAGGTTTGCATAACACTATTTAAAACCAGCATTATTGTAAGGAATTAATTGGTAACATAATCGATTCCATTTATATTAAATTTAGTGCATAAGATAGCGTGCCATTTAAAAATGAATATTTTTATGAAATAAACAAACTATGAAATATTAAATCGAACGGCAAAACTGAAAAGAATTAAATTGCTTCTCTAAACAAAACTTATTGATTCTTGAATTACAAATTCGATTTTCATTCTCATTTGGAATATGTATTATTTCGAATTTTTTCAGTTTAGTATGTATTTTCGAATAACTGAAAATATTCCTAAGAATAGAATAACAAAAAGGATTACAAAAATAACAAAAAGATATTACTTAGTTTTTAAAACTGTTAAGAGGGATATGGTAATAAAAGCCCCAAATGGAAATATTTTCATTTAAAATACTAAGCCAGAACAGTGTGCAATTTACAAGGAGAAAAACAGTTTTCGTGAGTTTATTTCTAGCAATTTATCACATAAAAAGTCACTGTAATTAAAAGTAATTTATTAAAGAAGGTACTTTCCAGCCAGGAAGGGAACGGTAAAAACCCAACAACTCATGTTTAAAATTACACACATAAAATATTAATTGAAGACATAGAGCATTTAATATTCTCGCCACCCATTGCTGAGTTTCACCATTGCTTCAGCCATTTTAAGCTCACATTTTTCTCCTTTTTTCATAACAGACGATTCTATCTTTCTAGGAAATAAAAACAAACAAAAAGGGAAATATATCGTGCAAAGAAATGAAAAACCACTGGTTTTATCGCAGAGAATAATTCTTTGGATGCAAGGCAAAGTAAGTTCTTAAGAAATTACTGGAACAAGTTTTAATAATGCAAGGATAAATTTTTAAGAAATATATAATTAAATCCTAGGTAAAAATGTAAATATATTCTTTGTAAAATGCTTTTAACGTGCCTTATTCCTAAGGTTTGAATGTCTGATAAAGGAATCTACAGTGATTTAGAAAATTTGAAAGTAATAGAAATGTTTAGCTGTGAGTAAAGTATAAATTCAGAAATCGCTAATGGGCTAAAAACTAAGTTATTTGTTGATAAGTCATTAAAAAGTAATTATCGAACAGTTTAGTCCTAAATTTTGAAATTGTACTTATTGTTGAACCCATTGCCTCGGATTCATGAAAAATAATTTTTGTATCTTGAATATTCTGTTGTCAAAATTACATATTAGGAATTTCAATTTGTAAAAATCTTGAAGAAATTAATTTTAATTTATATAATAAGTAAAATTTACTATTTTTATTAAGAAGTGTTTTTCCATAAATAGCTAGGTAAATTATTTTTATTTGAGTATTGAAACAGTTGATAGGATTTTTAACTGAATAAAAAAGAAGTACCAGTTAGAACACACTCTTAAAAGTGATGATAAGCTATTGCAAGTTATGTGACAATCTAGATTAGAAAGATGATTTTTGAAGTTAAATGTAAAAAACATTTTATCAATGTGGAACATACTGAAATAGCTTAACTGGATTTTTTTTGTCCAAATTAAAGAATTTTCTCTCTGTACATAATAAGCTTAATTAATAGCTTTCGGAAAATTTTAAGAAAAAGTTATTTTGTTTCATTACTATTTCAGCCTTCAGTGTAAAGCATGAATCCTGAACTAGATATCCAATCGTTCATAGCGCATGTTATTGTATCGACAGGTGTTTTTACTGCGTATTGTGGTTTCAGTTCAACAAAAATAATTTTATTTTTACTTAATGATTCACTTTTCATTATAATATTTAAATTCTATTTTTTGTTTTAACAGACACACACACACACACATATATATATAAAGTGTGTGTGTGTGTGAGTGTGTATGAAATGAGGCATATTAACCTAAAAATGATGTATACCAATTTACATACTACATCAGTGTGTTATTCATTACTTTTACATTTGTAACATATATACGCTAAAATATATTGGGGCGGAAATTCCATTTTTCATCGTTACAAATATATCTCTACAAAAATTATTTATTAAGCCGCTCATTGTGACAGCAAAAAGGGGTAATTTTAAGGGCAAAGATTAATCAAGTACTTCGAAAGCATTAATGAATATAAATAATATCTTGCAGTATACCTTAAATTAATGTAATTAATTGTATTTATTTTTATATGAGAAGAGGTATTAAGTACTTAAATTGTTGTGATATAAAAATCAATTTCTCATTTTTTTCGCTCACACGCAATTGTTCTTTTGTTACTGGTTTTAATATTTGGTGTTTCTGTTATTTCAATTATTCTTTTGTATTTGTGTTACTATTAGTATTTCTAATCCATAAAAAAGACTCAGATAATTAATAAATGTACTTAAAAATTAGATTTACATTATTGTAATCAACAGCGGGAAAGCAAATTCGTGAAATAATGGCAGATAATTTATCACAGAGAAAGAACTGAGCGTAATTAAAAATAATTTATTAAACAAGGTGCACTCCCTCCAAAAAGGAAAAAAAAAAGGATATTGCTCACGTTTAAAATTATAGACATAAAATATTAATTGAAGACATAAAACATTTAATACGCTCCTCTTTCAATGCGTGGCATTACTTTTGCTTCCGCCATTTCGAGTACATTTTTTTCCCTCCGTTTTTCATAAAACACGACTCCAACTTTCTAGAAAATAATAACAAACGAAAGGAGCAAAATCACCATATAAAGAAATGAGGAGTCACTGGTTTTATTGCTCAGAATATCCTTGGATGGAAGCCAAAATTTTGGGCTGAAATACCAAACGATACAGAGATGAATACTCCTCTTCGTCTTCAAGAAAAAAAACAGTGAAAAAAAATTTTTTTCCAAATGCAAAGAAGTATTGTTTCTACATATTTTGTCATGTCTTCTGGAAAACTCTCTTTTTGTTCTTTCAACTTCTTATTTCTATTTATATTCTTACTTTTACTCAACGATTTTAGTACTACTAGGAGGAGGGAGAAAAGGGTGGCGGAAAATAAACAAACAAGCCAGCCAAAAAGTTCCAATATTTTAGACAAACTCTCCGAATCTCACGTATTCGTACTGTGCAACTAAAAAGAGGAAATAAAAGTTTTGGTTTCGTTTTTCAAGTATATTATTAAGTTGCAAACTAGCTCAAAGAATGAAGGTGAAGAGTTTTCGATTGTTTTGATAACATCGTTTGGTGAGAGCTGAAAATATAAAAACAGTAAAGCGATGTTTAAATATTTAAGCCTTATGATATATATCGTATTAGAACAGAACGATGAAGAAATTTTTGCAGCCTTAACACAAACAATTTAAGTTATTAAATGCTGTTTAATTATTCTAGACTTCGATTTAGAAGAAAAATATATAGAATCGCAAAACATTTATAGTGTTTTACTTAGAAATAATGTTCGAAAACATATTAGTAATTTAATTAATAATAATTTTTGTCTATACATACGTGTACATTTGTTTTAATGTTCGCTTTATATGTATATAAAATTGTATACCCTTCATAGGAAATATTTAAGTAATTAAAAGCATTTTAATTTTGCTAGAGTTCGAACTAAAAATAATTAAAGGGAATCATGATACATAATTTACTTTCAAAATAAAGGGTTTGAAAATACTTTAAATTTTATTGAGAATATTTTATGGTAATTCGTAACTTTATTTTCATGGAGGGTTTATACGTATACAAGCATCTAAACAAAACAGCTGAAAGTAACATTTATTTTATCATTTAATGCAGCATATTTTCATGTATTCGACGAAATATTTTTATTCATAACCTAAATTGATTAAGTAATTCCTTAAGTTGTTGAAACCATTGTTAATTAAGCATACGTATTTCTTAGGAAAAGTGAGATAGAGTCATTGTATATAAGTGTCATTAAGAAAAAGCCTTTATTTTTTATTTGTAAGAAAAAGTGGTGTATTTTTTTTTTTTTTTTTTTTTTTTTTTTTTTTTGTCTTCCTGCTATTTAATAATATTGTAAATTATTTTCAACACGTATCATGATTCAAATCTTATCATTGAAAAAAAGCGACATAAATTACAACAGAAAAGAAAAAACTCTTAAAACATAACAATATGAGAAATGAAAAACATAAGTATTTAATATATTTATGAAATCTATTTAATATATATGAAGCGAAATTAACAGTGTTTTTTTTAATCTATCCTGTTATATAGCATTATTATTAAATATTCCCAAAATATATCGTCATTCAAATCTTAACACATATCATTATTAAGCCATGGATATTTTTAGGCTTTGACCTTTTTCTGATTACTGCACTTCCTGAAGCGATGTCGTGTAAGAAAAATCGCGCTTTCTGCTTTCCATTACAGCCGTGTCAATTCACCGCTAGATCTCCTCTTATACATTGTTTGGTGAAACTTTGCTTAGACGTTTTTTATAACTCCTTAAATTTTTGCCCATGTATTTCAAAACACCCTTTATGCAAAGCTAAATTGCGTATGTAAGTTAAATTGTGAATGCTATTTAAATACATTAGGTCTATGGAAAAGTTCCACCCATTTGTGCGATGATACAAAATAATATATTTTTCATAAATTTAAGAATACTTATAAAATATAATTTCGAACTTATCAGGAGTGATTCTAATGAATGCTTCCTGAGTTCAGAGAGAAAAGTTTGCTTAATTGTTTCGGCGTAGAGATATCTTTTTTTTCTGGGAACAAAATCGAAATCTTATTACATAGGGTGATAAATGGTATGGAAATGTGGATTAACTACAAAAATATAGTACTAAAAAGCGCATACTGTGAACTCGTGCAACCTGCCATCGCCACCTCTAAGCCGAGGTAGAGCCTGAATTAGCGGATGCTATGTACATGGCGGGTTTTTTAAGGAGCAATTCTTTACGAGCTTTTGAAACCCAACGCAAAGCTAAATTTAGAGATAGATTGATAAAAAATGGACGATTTAAACAAAGCATTTGAGCAAAAGAGGCTGCAAATATTCAATAACAAGCCTGTATACACCGCATCATGACAATGCGAAGACTATATGTTTCTTCGGCAACTTCAAGAAATTGTAGAGATAGGCTGGTAAATTCAGAAGCAACCATACTCTACAGGCGCAACACACTACTTTATCACCTTGTGACATTGGGTTATTTGCGGATTCTCTTCACTAACCTTGGGGACTTTTAATTAAGATTGATTGCTTTTTTTGCTAAGTAAAAATTGACCAAAAAAAAATGAAATGTGATTTCGTAAAACAAGTAGAAATGAAGTGAAGCAGGAAAGTTAGAAAATATATAAACTCAGACTGAGAATCGCGATAGGTAAATAGAAGGAGGTGGAGAGAGGTAGAAAGAAAGGTTGAAGTAGGAGGTTGGAGTTCAAGTTGAGTGAT
>BMAW01013995.1:0-20390 GCA_019974015.1 Nephila pilipes
TATATATATATATATATATATATATATATATATATATATATATTACATATTACATTAAATTAAGTAACGTATTAAATTTGAACGAGCATATAATAATTAAAACTAAAATTAATTGTTTGCATAGCAGTGTTTCAGGAATAATTTAACGATTTCATTATTTCTGGTAAAAATAGCTCAAATGAAATTAAAAACATTTGTAAAACAAATTTAAATAAATATAAAGCGAATAGAAAATATAAAGCGAAAAGAAAATATAAAGCGAAAAAAAATCATCTGGAATGATATGTGGGAATAAAATGCTTATGAGTATAAAAATTAATTCGCTCGCGTAAGAATTTCGGAGTTTATAAACACTAACAATTTCACGTTTTTACGGAGTACTTAAAGAAAAAGTCATAAATATGTGTATTTTTTCTAGTCCACATTAAACCATAGTTAGCGATTTAAACTCGATTACATTTTTTACATATAATTTCTAATATAACTCAAGACGATAAAAATGTAAAATGCTGGAAGCAATGAATATTATTGTCACAACAAAAATGTTTTTTAAAGGATGCCAAAAATATCTTACCGTTTTTATTTTCATTGCTTGAATCCTAAAATCTTCTCGTCTTTATTATTATTTTTTTATCCTATGAAATGTAATGCATGACAAAACTTAAGCTCTCGGAGCGTTTTCTCCACACCTGTTGAACGAATGGCATCATCTTAATATGGATGAGTCGAATGCGTTCCATTAAATTCCGAACCTCTTAACTCTGAAAGCTCCCTCTACTGGGCCAATTTATCGTCCAGGCGAAAACCTCGTACACAGTCATACTTATGTTTAACAAAAAGCAAATTTGTTCCCTTTTTATTATTATTATGTTTAGTTCTATTTTACTTTCAACTTCTGCTCATAGCAATTTTACAACTAACATATGTCTTCAAAAGGTAAAATAACGACTCCACAGTCCAATCAATATCTGATGAAGTTTAAACAAAGTAATTCGCGGGGAGCGTTCTCTCTTTCTCTCTCCCTCTCTCTTTTCTTTCATTCTTTTTAATACTCACTTGCGGATGGCTCAGACCAATTCCCGATCTTCGCGGTATCTGAATGGTTATTAATGGTCGCGAATTAATGACCCGCGTTGCTTCGTGGGATGGAGTTTTGATACCTTGTCCTATAATTGCTATAGTATTGTCTTGTTATGGAGCTGCCTTACATTGCATTGATAGTATTTTTGTTTGTTTGTTTACAATAACTACTAGATATAAACGAATTAGAAGATTTATGAATTTTCTTCTAGTTTTCTTATTTTTTTTAACCTTTCTCATCGTAATTCGAATCCTTTGACACATATTCAGTTTTAAAACTAATTCTGACGCATTGTATCAAATTATATAATTCTCATACTGTAAGTTACATTTTATTTTATAGAATTAGATTTTACTCTCTCTCTCTCTCTCTCTCTCTCTCTCTCTCTATATATATATATATATATATATATATATATATATATAATATACGTATGTATGCATGTATGCTTGTTTATAAGCCTTTGATGTACCGAAAATGAGTGTATGCGAGAGTATCACTACATTATTTTAGCTCCTTTATCCATCATTTTGAAATGCACGTAATAGAACTTATAAAAAGAAAAAATGACAATAATAAGAGTTTTGTGTACAATTTATCTTTTTTATATCATATATAATCAAATACCCCCATCCTGTTTCTATTAACATCCATTGAATACCTGCATAAAAATATGCAGAAGGGGTTCATGGTTCGAAACATTGCTCGTAGTCTTCTGTCAGCTCCTTCGGGATGCGTGCCGCTTCCTCTTTCACAGCTTCAATGAAACAAATCTTGTTCCACTTAATGAATATTTTACTTTAGGAAACAAATAGAATTCGCGTGGTGCAGGATCCAGAGCATAAGGCGTATGCTATACTTGGTTGGAAACCTCTTGACCGTCACTGTGGAAGGAGCCACCGCATTTTATTGGTGGAGAACCCATGACTTTGCCATCCGCATTTCGAGTCATTTTCACTTTTCTTTCATAGAGTTAAGCAGGAACGAGAAAGTAGTAATGTTGAATTATAGTTTAACCTTCAGAAACCCAGTGAAGGTATACAATTCCATGAGTATAGAAAAAAAACAATCATTATTGCTTTACATTTTCATTTGCTCATTCAAGTCTTTTGACTCTCGGTGAAGATGGGCTCTTCCAGTGTATGGATTGGCGCTTCGTTTCATGATCATAAATAATAAACACGATTTTGCACACGTTATTATACTTTCCAATACTTTTCAATCATTTTTAATCGCATGAATACTTTTCGACTGTTAGATGGAACCAGGTCACCAAATTTTTCAACATTTTTCCGTTTTTAACGTGGGAGGATGACTCGGGCATGTATCATCTTCAACGTCTTCTGAGCAATCTTGAAAGAGTTTAAACCACTCAAAAACAAGTGCACGCAGTAAGAATTCACTTTCATACACATCTCTTAATAAATTATATATTTCAGTAACTGCTTTTCCAAATAACACACACATCTCAAATTTCACAACAATTCGTTTCTTCATTGTTACAATTATCATTTTCCAGGAGAAACAAAAAAAAAAAGCTACTCTAATGCGAATGAATTAATAAGTAAAACAGCTCTCATTATTCCGTGGGCAGAATCTTGGAGAATCAGGATTTGAACCTATGATTCGACCTGACTACCTTCTCAAATAAGACTCTCTTCCCTGACAATTGTGAATATCTTGCTCTTAATGAATGTCTTTATCATCACAAACACGCATAACATAAGGAGGTAGAGAAAGCTCTTAGTTATTTTTTTACTTTTTTGGCTTAGAATATATGAAAATTTTATGAATCTTAATTAACTTTAAATTTTAACACTACATAAAATTATAGATTATCCAAGTATAGAATTATCAAAATTTCATCGCCTGAGCTGCTACTCATCAATTATTACAACAAACATCCTTATATAAATTATTTCATGTCATTATCATAAAAAATAACTACATAATTGATAAGGGGGATTATTTAAATAAGTAAGAGAATATATGTTCCAATAAAAAATTAGTTAAGATATTAAAATTGCATCGTTTTCATTCATAGTGAGGAGAGTGTCAAATTCATATCTTAAGATACAAATAGTTCTTATGTTCAAAAAGGTTTGATAAAATGCAACGAAAATGTTGTTTAATATCTTTACTATCAAATGAGCATAGTATATTCGTTTCTTATACAAAGCCTTTGTAAAATTAATGCTATGTACTTCATTTATAGGGCTATCCGCAATTTCTCCTGTACTTTGAGAATTGAATGCTATTGCTGTAGGATAGGAGGGATTCATGGGTGTTGTAGCGTTCAGTAGCGTATGAAGTGAGTGATGACGAAATTTGGAATAATTTCTTTATGAGTATTGAAATAGACAGGGATCTCGATTGATTCCGAAATAGATAATATTTGGGAAAGTGATCGCGGGTCTGGTTCAAAACAAGACATTGATATATATTCAAAAAATGTGTTCTTCAATCGTTGGTTTTCAAAACAGTTTTTCAAAGAAAAGTGTAAAAGTTCTGATTAAAACACATTAATCAAAAGTAGGCGATAAATTGTATCATAACATTGTGACACATTTACTTAGCGTCAAGAAACTGTACTGAAATTTGAAAACATCAGAAGAGTGCTTCATGAAAATTTTTGGTCTCTATATGATGTATATTTTCATTGAATCAATTAAATTTTTTTAATTGATTTGTTGTTTATCAACGCCTCCCATGGAAACAACAAGAGGGCTATTGGCGACATCACTTTGAGCATCTGTCAAATTACTACGATGACGCATGAGTTGAAGCGCCCCTCACCAAACATCCACACCATAACAATGAGGGAACTGAGGATCAAGACACATGCAAAATGTTTTAGAATTGGTGAAAGGCCATATTATAAGAGAGTCAACAAGTAGAAAAACTCCCGAAAAGAGATCTTGGTCGTTGCATTATGTAACTAAGGAGACATGACGAAAAACATCGGTATCCTATTTAGTGTGCCATAAATTAATCTGTAAAAGATATATTACGATTTTATGGGAATGTTTTAAAACAATAAAAAGATGCTTTGATTAAAATGTAGGTATACGTCATTTTTTATAAAAGTTATAACCAATATTATGTAATCCCTAGTAGAATTCTTTTGATAGTTTTTGTTATAGATTAATTTATTGTTTACTCAAAAAGTTTCAGTATACAACGAATATAGAAATTATACTCCTAAATATTGATTATCCTTGTATGTATATTTTGAAAAAGTTACATTTTGTGGATATATAGATATTTTTTTAATCCCGTTACCGATAGAGTTAAATATATATATAACAATAAATTAATGATTCTTAAAATTAATACATATTAATATTTCATAGATTATTAATGAAGATGGACTTTATATTATTAAAAGTCCTATGCATTTACAAATTTTAGAGAAATGAAGAACTAAGATGATTGCTAAAATTATTAAAATCCTTCATTGATAAATTAAACTGATGCTTCTTCTATCCAGTAACAATAATTTTGATAATTCTAAAATACTCCTGCATACTTTTCCTTCAAACATGAAGCGAAAATTGTGCTGTTTTTGCAAATGATATCGCAATTGATACCTATTTTTTTATAAAAAAAATGTACATCCTTCTTCCTAGCAAAGATAACCATCTCCATAACCAGTACCTAAAGCAATTTAAAAGAATATATATATATATATATATATATATATATATATATATATATATATTCGTTAATTTGAAAGTTAGTTTTCATCTAAAACGTATTTTTTTCTTACGGTAAAAACATTTAAAACAATGTGACACTCAGATTTGATTCATTTTTGTATTAGCAAATTTTTCAGAGCAAACGAATCAGAAATACATTCAAAACCTCACATATCAATTACTTAGTTCAACACAATATAAACTTTAAAATGCTCTTAAATAATTGTCGGTTTTGGTTCAGTTTTTCTCTCACCCACTATATTTAGAATTTTTTTAATTATTAATGTATAACAGGAATGAAAGGTAACATTATGCTTAAAGCTAATTTGAAGAAAAAACAAAATTATCACAATATTTTTAGACTAATAAAGACATTGGGCTATTCGCGGTTTCTCTTCACTAACCTTGGGGACTTTTAATTGAGATTGATTGCTTTTGCTAAACAAACTTTGCCCAACCAAAAAACGTGATTATGTAAAGCAGGTAGAAATGAAGTGAAGCGGGTGAGTTAGGAAATATATAAACTCCGACTGAAAGTAGCGAGTTAGAGGCTGAAGGAGAAGTGAAGCTGAAGCTATAGATAAGCGGAAGGAGAAACGGAAAGAGAGGTTGAATTAAAGGTTCAGATTAAAGATTGTTACAAGACGTTCCTTTACTATTGTTCTCAACAGTTGATCCAGAGTCTGAGTTGCAGTCGAGGAAGAATTAGTAGTAAGAGTCTGTTAGATTACTATTGGTGGGTTGAATTGAAGTTAATAGAAATATTACCTGGGAGAGCATAATGAGTTGTTGTCATGGTAAATATATCTTAATAAATTACGTAAAGATTGTTCTAATGTCTCTTTAATTATTGTGTCGTAGTGTTTAATAATTGAATCTAGTGATGGCACAAGATGAAACACGGGTCGGGCGGGGGTCACAACACCGTCTCGTTTCCATAGGATCACTACAGTTTTTTTCTACAGTGCATTAAGATTCTGCTACATTAAGATCAACTATGAAATAAAAGAAATTCTCAATGAAAAACAAAATTTCGCTAATTATTCGTTATCTATTATTTATTCATTAAGTCCCGCATGAGCAACTGAGCAACAAGAATATATAATTTAATCGATTAGAAATTCGAATAAAATATTTTTATATATTCGTCTATGATATATATTTGTATATTATTAATCACGCAAAAGATTTATAAAAAAAAATTGCTTAACTAGTCTCTTTTCTGCTGAACATCAACTTTATGCACTGATTTTATATGCCGTTGTAAATTAAAATTTTTACTAAACGGTTTTTCACAATAGTGGCAAATGAAATTTTTCTTATCTTCAATACCATGAACAGCCATTAAATGATCTATAATGCCTGACACGCTCTCACAACGTTTTACACAAATATAACAAGTAAACTGAAAATTTTGAGGCATTTTTACTAATTATGATAAGAAAATTTCTTTAATTTTAAATATAGAAAAATAAAATCCCTCAAAATCTGAAATCAAGAAGTCAATTTTTACGAAAAAGAGAACTGTTTAGTTGACCATCGTTGACGTTAAATTCTACAGTCGCCTAGAGCGTGGAGCGAGCTTCAAGCCCGAATCATAATGTGTATATATATGCTTTGCTGAAGGATGGGTTTTTCATTCTATGTAGTGAGTTCTTGAAAAGAAAGAAAATAATTTGGAGTGGGAGGAGAAACGCTGTATTCAGATTGGTAGTTGATCAGAGTTTTACCAGCGCCACTAGTGACACCCGATGGTCCGTAGAGTCTTTAAAAGTGGTGATTAGTTGATTTCTGGAAGGAAGTCAATTGAAGTTGAAGATCTTAGATACTTAAATGAGAAGTAGAGCGAGCGTTGCTATTGACTGAGAGGGGAGGCTCTCAATTATTGCTATTGGTTGCCCATGATGGAGGGAAAATGAGTATATATTGGGTGAGAGTGGTTACCTCCCTAAGAAAAGAAAAGAAAGAAAGCATAATGGAAAATTTAAAAAAGTGAATTTTAAGATGAATTTAAATGATTAAACAGAATTAAGATGGGTTGTGAGATCGGTCTTTTAATTAAACGAGTTACTGCATGTTTTTAAAAAATTTCTAATATTAATATTGCCAATACTTTCAAGGAAGGTGTAGAAAATTTTGGATAGAATTGTTGCATGCTTTTTAAAAGTGGTGATTTGAAGGGCCTTAAGAATCTCAGAAGTTTCATAAATTGGGTGGCTTTTGCAATCATCCTAATAATTTACTCTGGGAATTTTCGAGAGTTTGTAAATTAGTTTTAGAGCAATATGCCCAAACCGGACAAGCATAGCTCATCACAGGTCTCATAATGGCAATGCATATGAATAATTTGTTGTTCAAGTTCATTTTAAATTTTCTATTAACTTCTATTAATTATTATTGGGTAAACTTTGTGTGGTAGGCGACGGAATTTTTCTCGTGTGTTAAGAATATGTTTTTTCCAGGTCAGGTGCTTATCAAAAATTAGTCCCTGATATTTGGCGGAGTTTGCCCAAGAGATGGCTGTGTTATAAGAAATTGGAGGGGGGGGATTTCTTTTTTCTTATTGAAGAGGACTACATTGGATTTTTAAAGTTAATTTTGATTTTCCATTTGTTGTAGTATTGTTCGAGGATGCTTAGGTGCTAGTTAAGAGCAAGGGTAATAGTTTTTAGATTTCTGAAATTAGCAACAATTGCAATGTCATCAGCATATATATTTAGGCTTGTAAGTCTTGGGATTTCATTAAATAAAAATTAATAAAAATTAAATAAAAATGGCCCAATAAAATTGCCCTGAGCTACACCCGCGTTAATACATCTGGGAGGGGAGGTGCATCTTGCCCTCTAACCTGAAAAAATCTGTTGTTACAATAGGAATGTATTAGTTGAATGAAAATTGAGGAAGTGGTTGGTGACAAGTTTGTATGTAAGACCTTCTAGCCAGACTCTGTGGAAGGCTTTTGAAATATCTAAAAACACTGCTCTGGTGGAATGTTTATGTTCAAAACCAGATATGATTATTTCAGTAAATTTTAGAAGGGGGTGTAGAGTGGATAAATTATTTGTAAAACCATATTGGTTAGGATTAATGAGAATGTTATCTTGAACAAATTTGTTTAGTCTATTAAAATATTATTGATTCAGTGAGTTTGCTTAATGTTGGTGGAAGGGATATAGGTCAATAGTTATCTGGTTGATGAGCATTTTTTTCCGATTTTAGGATTGGCAAGATAATACCTGTTATCCAGATTTGTGGAAAGTGATTGAGTGATAGAATTTTTTTAATGATTATGGTGAGAAGAAATATAATTTTGATGGTGTAACATAGTGACCCCAGAATGTATGGAGTGCATAGGTAACGTGAAGGTATCACACGACTTAAGTAAAAATAATTCTTTATTTTACAAATCTAAGAATTATATTCTAATTAGGCGTTTTCGCATGGTTTCTATTCGTACTAAGTCCCCAACATATATAGCTAAGATAACATAAAAAGCTTAATATCAAATGCAGATCGATTTTAGTCCTAAAATCGCAAGAGCAGGAAATAGCCTCTAACTTCTAGCTGGAATCGCCTCTTTCACTCTCCATCAGGAATCTCCCCTCTTCTCTTTTTCTCCTTTTTTTAAATCCTCGGGTAGGGCTGTCTCACGCCCCCCCTTGATTTATATTTATTTTTGAATGGATTATCCAATCACAGACAAACTCCGTTTTTGTCCCCTAACACCATTCTCTCTTATCGGCCAATATCAGGTTTAACCCGCGTGCAAGCAGCAGTCGGACTTCAAACGGCCAGGTCCTAAATTACCGTATATATCAATGTTATGGATCATAATACATCACAAAGAGGATTCAAATCGGCCGCACCTGTGTAACAGAGTCAGGTGTTCAGGAATGTGGTTGACCCAAATTGATGACCCCAGATTTGGCTCATTTATTGCTTTTAAGCAGTAAACTTATTATTATGACTTTAAATGGGAAGTTGGGAATAAAAGCAGGAGTTCAATGCAAAAGTTTTTTACAGGGATTATCTATAGCCTACGTTACAACTGGGAGGTTTTTTAACATTTTGTTTGTTACGTAGTCTTTGCAGGGGCTCTTTTATTTTTACTTTTTTTAAAGTAGTCTAGAATATCTTGTGAGGTAGAGGGTTCAGTATTTTCATTAAAAGGGGGAAGAAATAATTTTGGATAGTTTGGATAACATTGTTGTCAAAATTTGTGCCTGTGCTTGGATTATTTTGAAAGTTATTTTTCAGTTGATCAGCTGATATTTCAGCTTTTTGCTCATTCGTGAAGGCTATTCAATGTTGAATATTGAGGAGGGGTATGATAACGCATCTTTTGTTCTTAAAAAAATTTGTAGTGGTCCAGGGTGAGTTGTCTTGGTTGTTTAAATTCTGTAAGTTCTTGGTGTCTTGGGTGTTCCAAGAATTTTGGGAGAATTTGTGAATTTCATTTTTAATAATGTTGTGTTCTATTAAGTTCAGTTCTAATGTTAGGATTTAGTATACGTTGATATTGTTTTCTTAAATTATTCTTTAATTTAATTAAATTTTTAATATTGGGGGGAGTGTAATTTTTATTTGAATTGTTATGGAGGCTTTTTTTTATAAGAATGTTTGATATTTTCAGTTAGGGTTTGATTGTCTGATTCAATATTTTGAGTGTTGTTTATTTCAGATAGATTAATAAATTGAGTGGTTTTGAGTGAGTGAAGATTTTTAGTAAATTTTGACCAGCGGGTATAGGTGGATCTAGAGTTAATTTCATATGGTATTTCATAAGAAATCTCAAGAAGGACAGAGTTGTGATCAGAATTGAGTTCAGGTATGGAAGAATTTTTGTGTGGATGATGAAATTCTCTAATAAAAGCAATGTCAATTGTGGAAGAAGAATTATAGCCAAATCTAGTAGGGGAGGGAAGGAAAATAATTCTGTGTTCGAGTTGATTTGAAAAATGTTTTAGCTGATTGCCTTTTGTAAAATTTTTTGCACAGTTCCAATCAGTATGATGTGAGTTGAAGTCTCAAAATAAAATTCAGTTACTATTGGTTTGAACTAAATTTTCTGGATCGAGGGTAAAGAGATGTGGATAAGAGTTTGGAGGAATGTAGACTGAGACAACTGAAATTAGATTTTGATTAGGGAGGGTTAAAATTATTATTGTTGCTTCTACCCATTGGAGTTGTGGGTTAGGCAAGCTGTGATGTCTTAGTGAGCGTTTGATAAGAACCATAGTTTCCCCGGAGGCAGCTTTATTAGTTATCCTATCATTTATTTAATAAGTGTAATTGGGTATGAAAACATTATGTTTTGGTTTCATGTGTTTTCCTTGTATGAGTATTATGTCTGGTGAGCGTTTGTTAATGAGTTTCCCGAGCTTAATGATTTTGGATAGGATTCCATTAGCGTTCCATGAACAGATCGTGAGAGCTAGGGGGCTGAAGTTTAAATTTGGGCTATTAATCATCATTAATGTTATGATCAATGATGGCTTCCATTGTGGTGAATTTCTTATTGATTCTGCCTTAAGTGGCACTTATTTTGGGAAAATTTGTCCGTAAACCAGGTAGAAAAGAAAATATTTCGGCAAGACCTTTTAGCTGATCAATGGCTTGGAAGAAATCGTTAATTGGAATGTTTTCTTTTCTGTTAACACATCAATCAATAACTCCCGAGACTAACCCAGAGATGGTGCTCGTAGTAAACCAGTAAACAGATCTTTCTAGAGTACTAACCTTTGCTTGAAACGTGTCAAAATTTTAAGTCGATCGGACCAGAAACAGCTGAGTTATCGAGGTTGGAGTAAAGTCGTTTTGTAGTTTGTTTAAAAAATGGAAAAAACCGAGTTTCGTGTTCTGATAAAACATTGTTTTTTAATGGATAAAAACACCGTGCAAGCGAAACAATGGATTGAAAAATGTTACGCGGACTCTTGTCCATCAAAAGCAACGATTTGTCGGTGGTTTGCTGAGTTTAAACGTGGTCGTACCGACACAAATGACGCGGAACGCTCGGGTAGACCTGTGGAAGCCGTTACACCGGAAAATGTGAGTGAAGTGATAAAAATTATAATGAGAGATCGTAAAGTGAAGCTCCGTGAGATTGCTGAGATGACACAGATATCATATGGAAGTGTATTTACTATCCTTCATGAAAAATTGAGCATGAAATAGGTTTTTTCCAAGTGGGTGCCGCGATTGCTTTCGATGGAACAAAAACAGCAACGAGTCGATGATTCAGAAAGCTGTTTATCGCTATTTACTCGCAACAAAAAAGATTTCTTGCGAAAAAAAAAAAAAAAGAAAAGAAAAGAAAAAAATTTTTGGAGGGAAAAAAAAAAAAAAGATTTGGAAGAAGCGTTGGAACGGATGTATCACCCTAAAAGGTGTTATGTTGATGAATAAAAAAAAATTTTGCAAAAAGAATGTTTTCAATGTTAGTCTCGGGAGTTATTGATTGCTGTGTTATTTTTTGAAGAATAGTAGTTTCTGTGGGTGTTCGGAACTTCATCTTTTTGTGATACCATCTGTAGATTAGAAGCGGCAGCTTTTCAGTAGGAAATGTTTTCTTTTATATTATTATTGTTTGCACAGTTTCTGTTAATTTGTGATCCTTTGGGGAGTTGGGGGAATGATTCGCATTCTCCATAAGAGGCGGAATATCCTTTAGTTTCACAGTTGATGCAAGTAATGTCTTCTACTTTTCCAGTGATAATGCAGTCTCGAGTTGCATGTGCACCTGCATATTTTAGACATCTTGGAGCCAAGTGACAATTTTGAGAACTATGATAGATATAATTACAGTTAAGTGCGACGTTAATATAAACTAAACTAAACTAAAAAAAAATAATTACAGTTAAAATATTGAGTTAACTTGATTGCTTCGATAGTTATCAATGATTGTGGAAATGTAGCACAGTCTATTGAGGTCATAGATTTTCTGGTTAGACTCGCTTCTTGGGAGAGTCACCATGAAGATTCGTCGGGGAGCTTCTTACGTCTATTTGTGAGTTGGTTTACTCTGGTTGGAGTGAAACCTAAATCTTCTAATTCTTCATTAATATCGTTAATTTCTGTATCTCTTGATAATCCCTTAATTGCAATTTTAATTGGGCTCGAGTCCTTTGGTTGGATAACGTAATATTCATATAGTTTTATTGAAAGTAAATTAGCTAGTTTTCTATATTCCTCAAAGCTGTCAGTATAGATTTTTATGCATTCGCCAGATAGTTTTGTACGTAATTTGGGCAGTTCAGTTGTGAGTTCTTTAAGTTGAATTCGGTAATTTTTATTTATTTTATGCATTATTGGGGGAGGAAAGTTTTTAGCTGTAACTGATTTTTGAGTTACATTTATTTGAGGAGGTTTCCTGGTTTCTTCAGAAGTTTTGTGCTATCACTTAAACTTAAAGGTTTGAATTTATTTTGCGTTTGAATAGGAATTTGAGAAGATGAAATTAAATTTAATTTCTTATTGGTTTTACTTTTATCGGGAATTTTAAAGCCTTCCTTGTCAATTTCTTTTCGTTTTTGAGAATTTTTAATTGGGGCGGATTTGGGATGTGTGATGGTATGTGCTCGTCCTCCAGATGTAGTAGCTGTTCCTCTAATGAAGCGTATAAGTTCCATGTCTGTATGAATTGCTGGTTTTCCGGGTCGTAAACTGGATCCTGTTTCATGATTGCAAATTGGGCTCTGAATCTTTCCTTGAGTTGAGTGGATGTTCGAATTTTATTTTAAACTTCTAGTCATCTGAGGCAGTGGAGATGAGTGTCATCAGATGGAGTAGGTGTGGGAGATCTAGAGTAGGCGCTTTGTTTCATATCCTGATGGTGGTTGAAGTTCATTTCCATGGTCAAGTTCGCAGATTTTTGGGAGATCAGGAGTTAAAAACCCTCGCACAAAAGCACTGAAAAGTGCTGCTTGGGAGTTTTAATTTTAAGTCAATAACGTAGGTGAAAAGGAAGTAAGAAACCTGTCCTGTTCTCATTCAGTTAGCCTCTAATGATTAAAATGATTCATCTAGCATCTTTTCGAATCTAGATAACCATCGTTCAAACTTTCTGCTATATGTAGTACTTTTAGAAAAGGCACTCTTGAAAATCACGATGATCTGACCAATGGAAATACGAATATAAATCCTATCAAGACTGCACATTTCCACTTTTCCAAAACGTTAGGGAGAGGAATTTGTCCTTTGATACCACCCAACTCTCAGATATTTCTTTCTAATTTGTGAAAAATTCTCTACTGATAATAATGCAAAACCTATAATTAAAAATGTGGATTACTGTGCATTAATATATAATTATTATTTATTATTGGCAGTTAATATTTTAGTAACGCATTTTAATAACAGGAAATATTTCTTAAGCAATGTACAACTATTACAAGCCACTAATTTTACAACAAAGTATTAATAATTGTTTTGAAACTTAAAATGGATTGCATTTACATTTGTATATAAATCATGTAGTTAACTTTAGGTACATCTTACGAAAAATCTACTCTTCATTTATAACTTTAAAATATAACTTAAAAATAATTTTAAGTAAAATATTTAAAATCTAAATATTTAAAATTTAACTTATCATTTTATACACTTATCATAGTTGCAATTTCAAAAATTAAATTTAATAAAGGATTAAAATTTTAGTTTTTAAGATTCAAATTTCTCATAGTTTTTATACAATTATTGTACAACTCTAAAAATTTAGAAGTGTTTATTAGAGAAAAAAAAAGTATTTTCCCTGTGTATAGGTTATTTTGTTTTGTCTAAGATTATCAGCACTACGGATAAAGTAAGATTTGAGGGAAATGTAAATACAGATATTTAGGAGAGGTACGCTTACTTTCAATTTTGGAACTCCATTTTCAAATATTCTATTCTCATCAAATTCTCATTAATAATATTTATATGGAATCTGTGAAACACCCATTATTTTTAGGAATAACTTCAAAAAATTAAAAATTTCAAGCTTGTTATTCTAATTAATCACTATTAAAAACCAGTGTCATATGGATAAATATTCTCGCAACCAAAAATCGTTCTATAAATTAAAAAGATTAGTTAAATTATTACAGGAGGCTGTGAAATTATTGGTTGTGGGTGGTGAAGCGACCACACCAGCTATAAAAATATTCAATTTATCGATGTCGTTTTCTACTTTTGACATGTTATTGAGCGCTTCGAATAACTTTGGGAATTTGTTGAATAAATTTTGAAGTTCACCTATTGCGGTAAAGAAGTTAAAAGTTTTCTGGACTATTTTTGTTATTATTAATGGTTGGAGTAGGATTGGGGGCTTTTGCCGGTTCAAACTGGTTACTAGCTTCAGCTTATTTTGGCACTATAGTAGGCGTCATTTCTTGGGGGGTATGGTTACTGAAATATCTCGCAAAAGTCAGGTCTGGTGTGATTCCGGATTATTTCTGTCTACAACATTTTGGTTAGTATCTCCCTACTTTGGCTTTCTTTTTGAGAAGAAGGGGCAGCCTTGCTAGGATTTTATTTTATTTGACTTGCAGTTAATGCAGGTTGAGTTTTCTAATTTTTCTTTAATCTCACAATCTCCTGTTCGGTGATTTCCTCCGCTTTTTGGTATCGGGTGTTCATTCTGCAGTTGTTTCACGAATGGTGAAAGTAATTGCAGTTATAACACTGTGTTGTTGTTTGTTTTTTCTTAAATGACAATACTTCCCCATTATGTGTATTACTGCATTGATCTTGTAGATGTCAAGTGCATCATCGGTCCTTCTGACTTCCATCATGAAGATGAGGAGGGGGTGTTTGGTGTTTAGTTGACTGAGCTGGGCAACTTTTTGGACTTTTATCCCTTGGTTTTCCAAGTCTTCTTTCGAGTCATCGATGTCTGCGTGCGTTGATAGGCCTTTGATACAAACCTTCAAAGGCCTCTCTTTTAACGGTTGAATGACGTAGTACTCAGCTTTGAGGTACGTGAGTTGCGAGATAATTCCTCTATGGTCATCTTCGGATTCGGGAGTCACTTTAATGTACTCATACGAGGGTTTGCAGGTGCATTTAAGAAAATTTCTATTGATTGCCTGGATTATTAGATTATAATTCTGGGTTAATCTAAGCATAACAGGTTGTACTTTGGGTAGCTGGGGAAGGGGAGGTCAGCTTCATCTGGATCTACTGCCGTTAATGCATCAAAGTGATTGCTCATTTTAAGTGCTAAATTATTTATATTAGTAGTATTTAAGTTTTTACCAGTTTTGGTTGATCTGATAAAACCATCATTATCAATGGTTCTTTGAGCTTTAGGAGCTCTGTTTGTTATTGGTTGGGCCTCTGTAGGCTTGTTTTTTTTTCAGTTATGCTGCATGAGTCAGTCATTCTTTTACGAAGGTTTTTAATATTATTATTAAAATTTACGTTGGGATGTAAATTACAGGTTTTTTTTTCAGGAACAGTTGAAAAAGAATTCAGCTCACCTGTTATCTTCCGATGTAGGTTTCCAGTGACGCTCGTTCACTTTTTAGGTCATTTGCCGTCTGTGGGTCAGTTCCTTTAGGCCTATTGGTATCAAAGTCTATTAGAGCGTGGATATAGTTCAGTCTGGCTATTATTACGTTTCTGTGTCCGGCTAGCAGCAGGATCGTGTCGCAAATTTGGTTGTCAGTCGGTGCGGGGATGTTGGTCTCCGGAGATTGGGTAGAGGTATCAATGGCATCTTCGGCCGCCTTGGCGTCCATATTAGGCTTGTCTCTCTCCATAATTCCAGGCGCGCTTACTTCTCGAAATCTACACGTAGAATTGTAACTTGTAAAAGTGCTCTAAGAGGCTTCCTCCCTTTCGATTTGTTGAGTTTGCATACTTCGTCTTTGTTCATGATTCCAGGAAGTCGGGGCTGAAAGGAATTCAGTGAATCAGCTTTTCCAGGAAGGGGGGTGGGTCTATTCTCGTATGCATAGTGACATACTGAAAGAAACTCTGGAGCGTTCACTTTAGATGTCCACCATAAATGTCAAATGAAAGGAATGTACAGTACTTCCCCGTTTTAGGGGTACAGCCAGTCAATCTCAAAGAGAAATACAAATAGTCCTGTTCCGCTTTCATCAGTGCCGTATATCGTTTGAAAGGAAACAATAAAGTGACATTGAAATGAATGTTACTGTTTTCAATTTTGAATTACATTCTACATGTTCCATACATTCATTTCCTCCTGTTTACATGCATATTAAGTAAAATAGCTGAAAAGAAAAAGAAAATTAGTAAATAAATAGTCGCTTATAATTTTTAATTGAATATAATAAAATATAGTATGATTTCATACCGCAGTTATTACATAAATAATTTGTATAGTTATATCTTTATAATTAATGATTATTTTTTTCAGTTGTATGTTTTTAATGTGGGAAAATAATAAAAACCGATAAATAATAAATGTTTAAATTCTCTAAAACAAAAATTTTACATGCATTAATAAAAAAAAATAGTTCAATGGTACTATTAATTATGGTTTCTTTAAAGGTAACCAGGTTGATTAAATCTGAATGTGTATGTCACAAGTGTAATTCTCAGATGAAATATGCTGCCAAAAATCTTTGTCTGACAGCTATTCTTATATTTGCATGAAATCTACCAATACTAGTTAATACGAGTAATAACCAATAATTTTCTTTTTTATAGTGATAATTACTTTTTATGTAATTATTTAAGGAATTTATTTTATGATCTTTCAATAAAAAGATATTTATTCCAGAAAATTATTGTATACTTTTTAAAATTCTGTAATCCAGAAATATAATAAATGTATTGATATTTAACACTGAAAACAACTAAATACATTTTAAAATATATATTTTTATATTTAATTGGTAATCTTATTTAAATTTTATAGAAATAGCAGTATTCTTGATAAAATTGGTTTATTAAAAAAAGTGTGAATCAAAAACTTTGGTTTATGCAGAAAAAATTGACTGGTGGAGGGGGGTACATTTGCTTTTTTCTTCAAAATTTCACAATACTTGAATGTGTTTAATTCATAATTTATTTATGTTTTCTTAATCTAAAAATTAACTCTAAATATGAATTTAAAGATCAAATTCAAATTAAGAACTCAAATTTTACAGTACAATAAATTGCTCAAACTTGTGCTTGGACACAACAATAATCTCTGAAGTAAAACAACAAAATAAGTACTTTTAAATTTGGTTGAAAATTGCTATTCAGGTATGTTATTTTGTCTGTGAGTGAAATTATGATTAAGAGTCCATACCCACCCCATGATCTGGCCCCTGTATATAAAAAAAAAAAAAATACAGGAATTCACTTGGAATCGCATTTCCCTATTTGGATAAAAGGTAATGCATTGGCGCCCTAAGTAACGTGGAAAATGGTGCCAATTGAATAATATCATATAATAACATTTTCATTGAATAACTATGTATATTAACAAAGATGCTATTTTTTATATAGTGATGAATCGTTCTTCAATATGTGATGAAGTATGACACTTTGTAAATGTTTTTTTATGATTTTACAGGCTTTCAGTTTATTTTTCAAAGGATTATGTATACGATAATGCAGATTTTGAACATTTTCTGAAGGAATCAAAATTTTAATGAATAGTAAGTTGTATTTATGGAAATGAATACTATTTAAACTTATAGTATAGTTATAATTTCACTTTTCTTTATTTGTCTATTTTTAAGATTGCATTTACTATAAAAGAAAAACAATCATTTTTTTTCTATATTTTAACAGTTTCTTTGATCTTTTCTAAGCTATCTTGTTTTTTTAATAAAGTTATTTAAAAATTGTGTCATTTCTACTTCATGCAACAGAAAACTTCATTTGGTAGAAACAAAATTTAAACAAGATCAATAAAATATTATAAAGTAGTGTATTATTCAAGATACAGTTGATAAATGAAAGAATGGCTTGAATAACTTTCATTGCTTCAAGAATGTGGAGTGTTTCATTAAATATGTTATCAATTGTTTCCTTCCGAAATCCATCTTTGGGGAATTTTTGAAAAACCTTTCAGCATCCTCACAGTATTCAATAACTAATCTAAGTTATTTAATAATAAATGGTTGCTAATCATATTATTTTACTGTATTTAATTAGTATAATTAACATTGATATGTTTATCATTAATTTTGTAATTAAATATTTTGTTAATAAATTCATTTCATTTGTAAAATAAAGTATCCTTTCAATTGACAGAACCTGCACAATCCGAGCAATATCTTGCATCGCTTAAGTTATTCCTAAAATATCTTTTCAGTTCTGATATGTTTGCCTACCTAATATTAAAACTTCATAATTATCAAATAAAAAATTACTACGTACAGTTGAAAAAAAAGTGTTAGAATACAATGAAAATTTGAATTTGAAACCACTTGTTTACATGATAGTAACATTCTCATGTAATGTAATTACAGTATTTCTAGATTGATTTGATAGTTGTCTCTATTAATTATTTGTTAGTTTCTTTAGAATATAAACACAAACACACCTTTTAAATACATAATTAAAATTTTGAGCCGTGGATTCAGCAGTCAGTTTCATTATTTGGTGGTATAAATTCCAGATAACAAGGACCCGTGTGGTGACAGGGGATTGACAGAATAATCCCACTGTAGCTCATGCATGTGTTAAGAGGTGACTGAAATGGATACTCAGCGTCTGGGGGTATAGTCGGGCACCCTGCTCCTGGGGATTATATCAGGGGACCTCAGGGACTTACCTTCTTTAGGTAAGTACGGGCATCATGTCCCTGAGGTACCCTAATGATCTTTTTCTTTCCTATGGAGTTTACTGTCTTTGGTAAACATGGGTAAGGCACCCCCGGAGTTACCCTAGAGGTCCATCTCTGTTTTCAACCCTCCGTCTTGTCAACCAATTTTAGTCTTTTCTTCAATTTCTTCACTTCTATACCACAGTTGTTTGGTGCAGCATAGCCATATATGGCTCTTGCGCCAATAAACTTTACATTCACTCACTCTAGATAACAAGATAAAATAAGCTGAATTCTACATATATCCTATGTTTATAAAGCATTTAAGTATCAAATCCACTTTTGAATGGAATTTCAATCCTAAGAAATTCCATGTGATGCATTAATAAATATCCCTTTTTGTTTTTTTTTTTCAATGACAAAACTTTATGTATGCATTTACAAAATGAGAAAAATTGCATCCAAGAATATGGACAAAAAAAATTTTCCTTGATATGAAAACACAGTTTTTTCATAACTTTTATCCATTCCAAGAGCATCTTATTCAAAACAGAAAACTAAAGGTCAGTCAAACGAAAATTTTTTCAAACGCAGATAAATTTCCTCAAATATCAAAAACTATTAAATATTAGTTGAATACATTGAACAACTGATTAAAATCACATACATAATTCAAAAACAAAATATTACTACATTATTTGCCCTGAATTGGATAAATCAATTAAAACGGCAAGCATAAAATTAATCCTTCAGCTTTTTGTAACAATTGCATTTAATTACACATTCATTTTGCAAAGTAGCATGCAGAAATGTTTTTTAAATTGCATTACTCACGTTTGGTTTGCTTAGTTCTTAAGAAAGAGCAAAAGCTTGCTTTATAAATAAATAATGGATTGCCTTCTAGATTTTTTTATTGTGTATGAAATACTTGTACAATAACAATCAATTTACGTATAGTATTCACGTGTTCTTTGTTTAAGGCTTTATGGTAACATCTCTGTTCAACAAAAATGTTTTCTGTACATATTCATCTATCTTGAAAATTTTAAATTATTTCAAGTGGAGTAATTCACACTGAGAGATTTACAGAGAATCAAAGAAATTTTTTAGCTAATTAAATAAAGGAAATAGTGAATTAAATAGCTTAGCAAATACATTTAGGATAAATTATAATTTTCCAAATATATAAGTCATTTGCTATATATGAAAAATATTGCTTTCATTATTTTCAAAACTTACAAATGAGAGTATGTCTTAAGAGTCGACTGTATCTTTTTTTTAAATACGTGTATTACACATCATATGCACGAATACGTTTTGTACTTTTTATATACAAATATTATTTTAAAGAAGCTAACTCAATGTTCGGGGAGTTTTCAAGGTGTACGTGGTTACATACTATTATGATATGAAAAACAAATGATTATTTAGAGAGGGATATTAGTCTTTGGGCTACTATAATATATGCAACAAAGAAAATTATGTAATATGTGTTGGAAGTTAGATTCTAACTCTATGCATTTCATTTGAAAGTATGATAACAGTTTCTCTGTATCAGCAGTAAATGGAGTTGCAAACATAAGAGACATTTGTGTGTGTGTATGTGTATGTGTGAGTACTTTTTCTCATTTTTTGAAATATGTTCGCCCACGTTGTTGAAAAAGTTGTTGAAATGCAAAAAAAGTCTTTATAATTTTAATTTCATTTTGAAAGCATATATGATTTGAAACATTGCACCGATAAATTTCTTTTTTACTTTGAAGTCGCATGTTTAAGTAATAACAATTAGCAGTCAAATCTCCCAAAAACGATAAATCTGTAGGGCAGTTGGCATTATCATGTTCTGATATATATTTAGCTTTAGTTGCGACAAGTGATTTAATTTCATTTAGAGTGT
>BMAW01013997.1:0-30134 GCA_019974015.1 Nephila pilipes
CCAACAAAAAGTCATTCTTGATATTTCTCCTCAACTATGGAATAAACACAAGCAATATTTAAGCAATCTTTGTATTCCCATAAGAGGCAAAGAGAGAGAGAGAGAATGTAGTGGAACACACAATACGTAACACACATTGCATCTAATCCAATAATCTTTATAAAAGATCCTTAAGAAATTATCTACGTATAAAAATTCAAAATGAACTTTACATATTCAAGTAAATTATAGGTATAATACCAAACCTTAAATCCAGGCGAAAAGTTTTGCCGAAATTATTGCATCCAAAAATATTTTCCGTACGTCATTGTGATACGATGTGGTATGAAGTTTCACGGTGTAAGAGCCAGATATGGCTATGCAAAGTGAAACAAGGTGAAACTGTGATTTAGGCATTTGAAAAAAATTAGGAAATAAGATACAAATGAGTGATAAGAAAGAGGGTCGAAAATAGAGAAGGATTGCTAATTTCGCATCGATTCTCAAATAAGTAACTATTAAGGACAGTAAACCTCACGGGAGAAAATTTGTAGGGTCCCTCAGGTTTGTGTAGTATTTAATACTTATTTGAGAATCCAATAATATATCCTTTTTGGAAAAACGCAATTGTTCTTTCAATCTCGAAACCCTACAAAGATAATTCTAAAATACCTTCATAAAGATCAATAGCTATAACTTCGGTTTTTGCAAGATATTCGAAAGAACTTTAACTGGACGCATCTTTTACTTTCTGACTAAAGAACAAACATAATTATTGATTTGTTCTATTTAAAGACCGCATAACCACAATATATTTCATTCACAAACTATCGAAGACGCCAAACTGAGTGGAAAATTCTTTATAGGAAGAAGTTTATGTATAAAGAGGGCATATAATTCAGTTTTTGTGGATGGGAATTTTGGAAGAATTTTCAAAATGGAACCGAAGAAAAAAATGGCATTTTAGATATATACCTTTTTCATATCAAAATCATTACACATTCAAATGAGAGGTTATATTTCATCGAAGAAGAATGCACCTACAGAAAATGTGCTCTTCCCCATATTATTTGCTACCTCTTTGAAACATTGGAAACGGGAGTAGAATGCTCAGTATATGCCAATGGTATCTTTATTTGCTATTTTCTTCAGTCTTTGGATATTATCAGTAGAAAATTGAAAAATACTTTATACAGACTAACACAATTGTGTGATTATTATAAACTTGCTTTAAACTCTTTTAAAAGTATGACAGTAGAATTTCAAATAAAAGAATTCAAGCATTTCCTAACAATATGCCGGGTTTTTTCGTCAATGATTGATGCTACTAAAGATCCGTCTGTAGCAGGGGCTGATGTACTTTAAATCTGCAGAGGCCCGAAGTCCTTCCATTGACGTGATATGCAAGTTAAGAGAGGAGGTGCTAACTTAGATGTCTTCCTTGACCGACTTTCAAACTTACGAGGTCCGTCGCCAATAGCACTGGTGTTGCTTCTAGAACGACATTAATAAAATCAATCTGACCCGTGTGGTGACCGGGTATGACAGAATAGTCCCACTGTAGTTCATGCATATCGTAAGAAGCGACTAAAAAGGGCACCCATTGTTTGGGGTATAGACGAGCATCCTGCTCCTGGGGATTATAACAGGTGACCTCAGGGACTTGCCTTCTTTAGCTAAGTATGGGCATCATGACCCCGAGGCACCCGAGTGATCTTTTTCTTTCCCATATGGTTTATTGTCCTTGATATACAAAAGTGACGCACCCTCGTGTTACCCTAGCGATCCTTCTCTTTTTTCGACATACCATCTTGTCAACCAATTTTTGTCTTTTTTCAATTTTTTCACGTCTAGATCATATTTAAATCTTGTTTGGCGCAGCATAACTATATCTGGCTCTAGACGAGAAGAAATTGAGAAAAAGACAAATTAGTTGACAAGAAAGAAGGTCGAAAATAGAGTAGGATCGCTAGGGTATCCCGGGGGCGCGTCATTGCATTCACTCACACTCACAGCAAAAACAATCTAATCTCAACATTATGTTCCCTCGTTCCTCACTCCCATCTTAATCCACTATTAAAATCTAGGAGCATGTTTTTTCAAACGGAAACAAAATATTTCTTAAATGAATGGGAAGAAAAATAAAGCTTTGAAAAAAAAAGGCATTTAAGAATGTGACATATAAACACTACTGTCTGAGAGATGAAGATTTAATTTAACTAACTATTACAATTGTATATGTAGTATCTTTTACTCTAAATGTCATATCATAAATCAATTTTCAAATAATCAGCTCAAACCCATTAATATGGTACAAACCAAAGCTCTTAAAGTTACGTTGGGGCTTCTACAATGGACACCAAACATAGTGCTTTTAAAACTGGCTAAACAGGATATCTTTCCAGATAAAAATAATATTGTTGGAAAATAATTTTTTTGGTTATTATTATAATTCTTTTTTTAAAATCTTAAATATCTAACCATAAATATTTTCTGCTACACAATTCAATAGCTCTAGAGTGAGTGATTGCTTAACGTTACACTGAGAAGCAACACGAGGGTCATTGACGACGGACTTGGTAATTTTCAAGTAAGAAAATGACACCTAAGCAAGATCATAAGCTCTCCAAACTTTCTCACCGAGCCAACAGGAGGACTTGAGACATCGACAGATATAATGTGCATCAGTCCTGTTACATGGATGATCTTTAGTTTTCTCCCACGACTTGACAAAAGCCAGCTGCAAGTCCGTGATCGTGACCAATAGATTACAGTAGCCTCAATACCTCTAGAACAAGAAATCTAAAACTATTGGAAGAAGACAAAAACATGAATATATTTCACACTTTGGACGTTAATGGGGAACAAATTGTGTCAATCTCTAAATTGATATATTTCACATAACTTCCATGCCAGATTCATTCCGATGCATTTGTAATTCAATATAAAAATTTACCAATTTTTTTCTGGACTATTCTAACTGGACTGTTTGAAGTAGTACATCATATTTTTCTAGAATCTTTAATAATATCTGCGGATGCTTCAAAAAACCAAAATATCACACCTGTAGAATCACGAGAAACAGCTCTTTTTTGTACTGCGTAGATCAAATTAATACAATCTTTACAGCAGAAGTTCTAGCCAAATCTCAAGCCTTCGATGATTTAACAGAATTAAACAAAAATCAGTTTATTCTGTCCGATAATTACTCAGTGTTATCTACACTTAAAAATTAATATTGATCATCAAAGGTATTGTAATACGTGTATAATTATTGTAATGGTTTAACCACTAAGATAATTATGCAATCGTATTTGGAAAATCAGATGATACTGGAGTTCGGGACACTTGAAAATTAATTGTAATGAACAGGTGAATAGTCTCGCAGAATCAGTGACCTCAGGGACTTAACTTCTTTAGGTAGGAATGGGTATCATGATCCCGAGGCAAACTATTGATCTTTTTCTTTCCTACGGGGTTTACTGCCTTTGATAAACACGATTGACACGATTCTGCTCTATTTTCGTTACTCTCCTTTTTGTTAACCAATTTCTACCTTTTCTATTTTTTCAAACGTCTAGATCACAGATTTACCTTGTTTGGTGCATCTTGTACCATTAAACTTCACTATCACTCACTCGTAAAATCAGTTCAATGTATACATCGACTGGATTGACCGCAGTAGCCTAGAGGTTATGTCAGGGGACTCGTGGCTGCCAGTTTTTGTCGAGTTGGGGGTTCGAGTGTTGATGCCACAAAAGACCCTCAGCGCAGACGGGTCTGGGGCACGTTAAATCTGTCGGGGCTCAAAGTCCTCCCATTGAGTGGTGTGCAAGTTAGAAGAGGCTGATGCCAACTTAGGTATTGTCCTCGTCACTTGACTGAGGTTCAAAATTACGAGGTCCGTCGCCAATAGCCCGTGTTGCTCCTGGTGCGACGTTAATAAAACTTAAAAAATCGATTGGATTGCCCCAGAAGATATCAATAATTCTATCTTCATAAATAGAATGAAAAAAACTAATAAAGAATATAGTTCAAGCAAATATTTCAAAATCTTAGGCAACATCCTGACTATAAAAAAATATCCAATTGGACAAAAAATAGAAGAGGAAATACTTAGCATTCGAATCAAAAGCAAAATTATCATAATCCCGAGATTTTATACAAGCTCAATTTATATGATAGTGCAAAATGTAGTATATGAAGCTGTATTAGTGATTTGAAACGTATTTTTCACTGGTAGTAAATATTTGCTCATCTTTCTGGAGTATACTCGGAAAGAAAAAAAATCGCAGCCCAAAATTACTTTCAAGGAGCTTTTGTACAATTCTGTAGCTAATAAAAAATTATTCAGAACATTCTTACTTAAAATGAAATATTTTGATATGTATTGAATTAAAAGAATATTTTAAAGGTGATAATAATTTGTGAGTGTAACTAACTAAAATTAGATAGGAAACAAGCGCCATCGTGTTTCATCGCTTCTGCTCAGTATGACTTGTTGAGAGTCTGATGAACAATCAGAAAATTTTCTCATAGATACAATTTTTCCATTTTACATACAAATGCTAAGTATTGTGGGTTGGAAGAGGGAGTGAAGTGAAAATTCTAGAAGTGTAGGTAGAAAGAGTCAAACGGCTAGAGAATTTTCATCCAGGGAGGACCTGATTTTTAAACTGGGACTAACGCAATACAAAGGGCATTTAAATTAGTCAATGAGTGCATGGAACAAAATAATTTCTTATGATGATTTTAGGGTACCGACCATTTGGTTATTTTGTATCATATTTGTGTTTAGAATTTGGGTTTGTGAAAAGTCTTGAGCTCTGAGAATGGGATTCTTGTGCGTTTCAATTGTATTAAAGACGTTTCCAGATAATAAGGTGATAAAATTGTCAAGGGATTCGATATTAAGATTTTGTGCAGAACCGAATTTCTAACATACCAAGGTGTATTGGTAACGATTCTGTGAACTTTATTTTGAATTGATTGGACTCTTTTCATATGAGTTGAGGCCCCCTTGCCCCAACAGGAATGGCGTACGTTATAACTGGGTATAAAATTTATTTATATAGCTGGATTTTACTTTTCAAAGAGAGTGGGGAATACCTACCAATGAGGGAGATACTAAAATGAATTTTATTTTAAACTTTTTTAATAAGATAATTAATATGTGTACTATATAATTATATGTGTAATGTATTAATATGTGTATTGTATTAAGTGTGTGTGTACTGCTCTACTTTTCGCATAAAACCAACCAAACAATCAATAAATATGTTGGTAAACAAAATACCGGCAAAGAATGCATGCAGGTTTCAATCATTCATCAAATTCATTTTGTTTCTTTTTACTTTTGTTTTTAATTTTAAATAATGCAAATCTTATTTTATTCCACGCTTTCGCGATGAAAAATAAAATGGTGCCAAAGCGAGTTTTCCAAATGCTAAGCTGTTGCAACGCTAAATCAGATGTTATTGACGAATGAAATAACATTTTTAAAATGTTGGATTTCGTTCAAATAATAATTGATAACATTGATGTAATCAATTCCGTTTGGTAGTTTAACAATGATTAACATCAGAAATAAATAGTAAAATATTAACCTTGGTTTGAATGGCCAAATTTACTTTCAGCTACTTGAACATTCAGTCCTTGACCACCAAATGCAACAATTTTATTTCCTACACCGAGAAAGTTAACCTTTCTGATACTCTTTTTAATACTCTTGCATGCAGCGTAAGGATTTTCGCTAGCTTTTATACATCATAACCATTAAAATTCATCAATCATATCCTTTCGTTCATCGAAATGCATATTTTTGCTTCATTTCAAACATTGGATGCAATCAAACCTGATTCATATACCATTCTAGCACAACTCCCCCCTCTTTCATTCAGTAAAACAAAAATATACACTATTTCAATCACTCATTCAGGAATGCTGTTGTCAAATCTGATGCCTAAGAAGTAATAAAGTGCAAAAAATCATTAAAAATTCTATCTCTATAAAGGGTTTTTAATTTTTTCACTATTTTGTAAGGTTTACTTTTGATCGTGATTTTTGGAAGCATTTTGTTGTCTCTTATTAAGGCATAGATTAAAATAAGATCTAACTAAACTTTTTTATCTAGTAAAAAATATTTAATATATATTTGTAATATGTTATATGTAACCAAACATATCAAACCAAAATATTTAATTCTAGGACTTGTTTGCATCTTGATTAATTCGAAATGCCATCAATAGAAGAAAAACAGAAAAAAACATTTGGCCTTATTGCGGTTGGAGCTTTTGGTTCTGTTGCTGTAAGTTTGTTAGTGGGATCACTACCGTTTGTATTACCTGCCTTTCGTCGAATTTGTCTTCCATATGTTCCAGCAACAGATAGCCAAATACAAAATGTGGTTAAGCTGTTGAAAGCACGGAAAGGAAACTTAATTGATTTGGGAAGTGGAGATGGAAGAATCGTTAGTATTTATTACTATTTTTAATCAAATTATTCATTGTAGTATTTTTTGTGATTTTATATTTTTTCCTAGTTTAATTTTTTTTTTCTTAATTTGATGCATAGTGGTGAAAAATTAGAAGAAATAGTTATCAAAATTAAATTAATTTTATCTATGCAAATAGGTCAAGTTAATTTTTGTGATGCATATTTTTTTAACTTGGTACTTTCTAAGCATGATAACATGTAATTAAGATGCCTACATAAGATTTGCTCCCTAATGGATAAAATAGATGCCATGAAATTTATTAGATATAAGTGCATTATGTCAGTCTTGGTGATTTAAAAACTATTTTTTGTCAAAATTGCTGCCATAATGCTATTGTATTATTGATTGTACATGCTTTATATTTATAATTGTAAGAAATAATGAGAATAAAAGATTTACAGACATTCTTTTTCCTCCTGCAATGTATATACATATATGTCATATTGATAAGAAAAATATTGGTATTTTTCCATTTCACCAGCGCAAATCCTGCCAATCAGGCTTTATTGGTGACAACACAAAGTATACACATATTCCGTTTGGCATTGGTTGTATAATTTTTCGTGACTTTATCGCTTGTACTGGCGAAATGGAAAAGTACCTAAAAATTCAATACTCCAAACCATTTTTCTTCAGAGAAATTTATGCATTCAAATTTTAGAAAGACAGAACAATATGCTTCATTTGTCCAGATGGTTGAGATTTCCTTTTGGCTCTTATTAAAATGGTAAGGATCATTATATATACGATTCATAAGTTTTTCAATACCAGCTCTAGATTGGGGGCATTCAGTCGAACCACACTAAACTTGCTTTAGACTGTTATTTATCATGTAATTTAGCTTTATTTCAAATATCATACCTTTAGTTAGTATAGTCTATGAAAAATACTTATTTAATCATTACTTAAAATGAGGTATACAAATAATAAACACTAACTGTGTATTACGGAAGAAGGCATAAAAAGTCTTATGTAGTTTAAGAATATAGGCATCTAAGGAATTACCTTATTTACAAGTGAGTGGTGGCAATCAACTGTTTACACATAGAGATAAATGGTCATTTGCAGATAAGACATTCGATTATTTGTTTAAAATGGCAGATTTCAGTGATTTTCTCAAAGTAAGTGATTATGGTGCTGGTCTAGCGTGGAACCGATCTAGAAATTGGGATCAGAAGTGCATCTCGGCAGGGAATTATTCTCAAACCATAGCTGAAAAATAACAGCTGATTTAACTATCAGTTAATGAAATCCTACTGTCCGCAGTGACACAGTTTATCAAAGCTTTATGTACTTGATTTTTGCTGATTAATTGGAAAGTACAAATTCTCATGTACTGACATCAAGCATAAAAAGTATGCAGGAGTCAGAGAGAGCTCAAAATTGGAACATGTGATGACTGAAAAAGATGAATTAATGCTGTAAAATTTATCTTGTTTGTTTTCAGCACAGAAGAGTTTGTGTATGTGTTTAATGTTCCACTGCGCATTTTATTCTGATTGCTTGTTTTCAAGAGAATAAAGCATGGAGATCTTTGAAGGGATGATTCTCCTATTTCTTAGAGAATACATCAAGACCAATAAGTCATTCAGAAGAATCAGGTAACACCTAAAACCAGCAGTGATTCTCTTACAACATGGGACTAAAAGTTAAAATGCCTTGCCTACCACTAGATGAGCGCGTCTTCACCAGGAGTCAGTAAGAGCGCGCAAAAAGCAACCGTTAACTTTTTCTTTGGACCCACTGGACTAGAGTTTGACAACATCATCTTGATAAGGTCACCAAAATTTTCTCCCCCCTCACAATGCACACAGGGTAGAATAATATGTCCCAAACTTCGCTACAATCACCGGCATTGATTTGAACATACTCCAGAATCCAATCATTCAATGGCTACGAATATCCTTAGTTGGCATTATCCTTGTTTCTGTAGCAATTATCTTCAGTTCCTGTGGAAAAGGTCCATTAAAAAATTGTGTAATGACATGAAGGTATAATGCCCCTCAGTCACAAAGATCTTAATATAACTGAACCTTGCAGAATAATTTTCACCCTCTTACCATCAGAATTTGGAACTCTATAAAAGAAATGGTATGAAATACCAGTAACATATGTATCTATTTACATTTATTTATAAAGTTTGTGCTGTCCACTATTACTAAAGGATCAAACTCACACGTAGAAATTATTCGAGATTCCCTTTCCATTACATTTTCTACAAGCTCCTGTGTATGGGACCATTCTATCAAAATACATGAACTCTTTTCATTCCTTCTACTGAAATCTTTTAGTTTCCCTTTAATCTTAATTTTTTTGTATTACAGTATTACATGAAAATAATTGCATAGTTCTATTTATTGCCACTAAAGGGATTTAGTTTAATTTATGTTGATTTGATTGAATCGTTAATTAAAATAGTACTTGCGATTAAGGTTTTCTCTACAGTTTAAAGATTTTCTTGGCACTTAAAATTTTTTATTACATTAGTAAATCTTGGTTTTTATTTGAAATCACATCACTAATTAATTAAATTAATTTAACTTCTTAATTTCTAAAGTAGAACACATTAAAAGTCATGAGTGTATCATTTTTTTTTTTGTTGTTGTTAAAAGGGAATTTGAATTTTTATACTAATTAAATATTTTGAATTTAATAATGTAATAATTTTCTAAGGTAATTGTGCATAGGTTTTAAAACTCGAATCACATATTGAAAAACGAATTCATTTTCAGAAGATTTTACCTGGAGAGTAAAATTTATTCATTTTTCTTTAAATTATTTTTATTTTTTCATGAATATGTTACTTTAGCAGAGTGCTTAATTGTTTATGATTTATTCATAACAATTTAACCATATGACATAATTTATTATGTTTATGGTTGTTTGGTATTTGAAAGATAAAAAGTACAGCCTATCATTTTTTTGGAAAACTAATTATTTTCCTGGCTCAGAATTTTTAATAATACATTTTGTTTTCAAATCATTAAATTGATAATGAAATATCACAGTGTTTTTTCTAGAAAAAGATTTTGTGGGATGGTTGCTCTGTATTCCCTTTTTAACTTGGCAAGTAGCTATATATATATATATATTCTAAGTGGAAAAACTTTTATGTAAATAAAACTTGTTTCTCCCAAGTTTCACTTATTATTTTACCATTTAAAAAGTAGGGAGAGATTCTCTTGTTATAAATTTCAGGTTATTGCCTATAAATTTTATTTTGATAATACCTTGAATTTTTATATCTTCTATAAATATTAAAAATTGTTCTCTTCCAAACATTTGTTTTCCATCCACTTTTATTTTTACAAATTGCTTGTGATTTGCATTACTAATGGCATTTTTACCATCAGAAACAAAAACAGGTGCTATAATATGGCTGACAATGAAATAACCCACAATATATCCATAGTTGATGAACAATAAATCTTTCAAGGTTCTAAGTCCTCCCATTGGTGTGATGTGGAAGTTTAGAGTGGGCAGTGGCAGTTCAGATGTCATCCTTATCTCTTGACCGAGATTCAAAATTACATGGTCCATCGCCAATACGTCCATCGTGTTGCTTCTCAGTGCAACATTAATTAAACAATCACACAAAATGAAATTAAAAATTTTAGAAAGCAAATTAGAGACTTGCAATAATGTGGTAATACACATTATTTTCCCCCAAGAGTTCTTGCAATATATTTTCTGTGTAAATTTCAAAAATATCTTCCTGTTCTGACTTTTAGGTATTAACTGCTGCTAAAATTGGTTTTCCTGCTGTTGGAGTGGAACTTAATCCATGGTTGGTGTTATATTCAAAAGCAAGAGCCTTTTATCTTGGTTTGAATAAGAAAGCTATTTTCAGAAGACAAAATATTTGGAAAGTAAGCATTTTTTCCCCATCATATTTTATGAATTTAAGATTAGTGAGGTATGACAAGGAAAATGAGCTGATTTTATATTATATTTAAATGATCCTCACTTTTTTTTAAAATTAAAAGCAATTGAAGTCGTATTTGAGACCTGTTCCTGTAACCACATAAGGTTGATCATTTTGTGAAGTATGGATGGCATAAGTTCAATATTACACATAGCTTTGAAAAGTTCAACATTTATATCTTTTCCACATGCTTTCCATTTTTTTTTTTTTTTTTTTTTTGGGGGGGGGGGGCATTTACAGATCCTCTAAAATTTCCTGAGTAGTAATTTTACCCATATTCATATCAAGCTTGAATTCTTTATCCAATGAGAATATTATATTTAGTTTAACATTACTCAATTCAACATTTAACATTTTTTCAAAATGTTCTTTTCATCTCTCATTCATCTTATCCTCTTCAATTGATAACTATTTTTTTTCCTTCTAATTTCACCCTCTCCTCTCCTATTCATACCCTTCTGTCTGCTTTATAATTTTAAAAAACTTCTCCATTGCATGCATCTTAAGCTATCTGAGCTTTCACTGCTAACAATGGCTGATAATTTCTCTTCAATATTTGCAGATTTTTTTAAACTTTTTTACACTCTTTGTATTTTAGTTGGTAGTTTAATTTCAGTCTCTAATTTTGTATTTGTGCCTTCTCCTAATTTTTTTTCTCACTTAAACTAATTTGTTTCCCCAGATATCCATTCCGTATTGCCTTTTCTTTTGGTCTTTCCCAGCACTTCATCGACTGTCTGGTTCATCCCTTCTTTATAACTTGTCCATTTAATTTCAATACTTTCATTTTCAATGTTTATATTCTCTTCAAGAGCTGTAATATGATTTTTTTCTGCTTTTGTTTCTCTCTTTAAGTTTTTACTGTTGTATTGTGTTCTTTGTTTCCTCTCGTGCTTATAACTTTTGCCAAATTTAATTTTAAGCTTATTAGTAGAAAATGGTCAAAATTTACATTTGTCCCCTTTTAATCCTGGCATCATAAAGCGATCACCTGAAAATGTTTCTGATAACAATGTGCTGGATCTAATTTTTTGTTACCCAAACACGTGATGTCCAAAAAATTTTATGTATATCATTGTGTTTAAAGACACTACCAACAATGATAAGGTTATTGCATTCTCAAATACCCACAAAAAAAAGTTCTTCCTCATTTTTCTCATTTGCCAAGGCTGTGATTTCTGATAGCATTTTCTTTGTTGATTATTTTCCTTCTTACTTTTGGATTTAAATGTCCCATCAATTGAAGTATATAATGTTTCGGAATTTTGTCAACTGTTTTCTGAAGTTCATCATATAACTTAGTCTTTTCCACCTCACTTGCATTATTTGTGGGTGCATAAACTTGAATTTTGATTGTTTTCTGAAATCTGGAAAAAAGCAGTAGTTATCATTTAATGGATTCCAAATCAATAAGTTTCTTTTGTACTTTTGTTGAAAATGAAAGCTACCTCTCTCTATTGTTTTTTGTCACCCTCAGAATGGAAAATATTAAACTCATCTATTGTCTTTACTTTGCCTATTTCATTTCTAAGATTCCCAAAATGTCAATACTATAATTGTTCATCTCCTTTCTAATTTGTCTAGTGTTTTTCTTATTTGGTACATTTTTCATACGTTTCAATTACAATTTTTAATTTGTTTTTAAATCGAGTGAATAAGTTTATTTGCATTTGAGAATTTATGAGGCCCTGCTTCAGCTACATCATATTTGCAATCGGATGACCTCTCATCCAATTTTAAAAAATAATCTTCATTTGGGAGAACATCTAGCTTAGTGCTGTAGCTGGTAAAACTTTGTGCACCTCCAGTAGTTTCTGTAATCAGAAGATTTAACAGGAATGGTGATTAGCTTGCTACCCAACTTCTCAAAAGATGAACCTGATTATAGCCTCAGGCACCGAGTTTCTATTGGTCGCCTTTTATGACTAACAGGGGGCAATAGGAATATTCTACACTCCATTCCTACACTGGCTTACTGTGAATCTAACTCCATTCCTCCCTTCTAAAACCTTCAAACTTTTTCCCACTCATATAGACTTTATTGCTGTTATTTTTGCATTTAAAATAGTATTTGATGAGGAATTCAAATTCTAAAATTCTTCCTGTGTCTAGAGATGTTACTGGTACAACTTTTCAAGCATATGCAAGTGCACTTCTGGGAGCTACCAGCATAAACTGCTCTGATATCTGTGTTACTATTGTCACTTACCACAATTTTTTCTAAAACTTTTCTCATTGATTCATTACACGCTTTTGTTGGACTAGGCTAGAGTACATCATTATAATATTCAAATTTTGCAGGTAGGGATGGTAAATACACAATTGTACAAAATATCTTAGCAACTCTGCTAACTGCATGCTATAGGCAAATCTAATGTTTTTGTCATCAAATACATTTGGCATATTAGATATCATTGAGCTAATACCTTGTCCACAGAAAATGTGTGTATTGTAAAATTAAAATCACACATGGTATTATCACCACTGATCTCAAGTACTTCTTGAATTTTATCATTTTGTTTAGGTATAAAATAGCACTTACACTTCGTGCAAAATCTTTTGGGAAGTGTATCTATTAACAAATTGCAAACATCAAGAATGAATGAAAAATATGCTAGAAAATGTGTTGCAGCATAAATACATTTTAAAAATATGAACATGAATAGGAAGCAAATCTTTAAATTAATTTTAAAAACAACAGATGGAACACATTTCAAAATGGTGCCTTCAAAACATACCATACCCTCATTAAAAAAAGGTGGACTTGTCACATTTGTTTATAATTTGAAAATTCAATTTTCAAACGTTTTTTTTTTTTTTTATCAAATTCTTATAAATAATATATTTATGGGAATTCAGCAAAGTGTCATCTATTTTTGAAATTAAAATCCAAATTTCAACTATTTTGACATTTTCATTGTTTTAGAGAATTAAATGTGTGATATGTATTACAAATAATTTTTCTTACCAAGTTTTGGAAAGCATTAACGAATTTTAAATAATAGTATCAACTAAATTTGTGCTTCTGCTTTTTGAAAGAAAAATCTATATATTTTAATATTTTTTACTCATGAGAAATGTAATGCATTTTACTAAAATTATAGTATTGTGATTATAGGAGTAAGGCAGATATTGGTAATGCATTTTCTGTTAAAAGTATTATAACAAGTGTAATTGAGAATAAAGCAGGCTAAGAGAAATAAAATATGAAATTTATTTATTTGGCAAAAATATATTCTTACCATGATTACTGTGTGAAGTAAAATGATTTTGTTGGGTAAAAATGCATTTTTACTGTGTTATTACAGTTTTTATAAACTTTTCTGTGAACATCTTTCACATTCTCTTACAGCACCTTTTGTGATACCCCATTTTCAGCTAACCAATTACAACTAAAGATCCTAACCATAGATTTTAATTTTTCAGTAATATAAGGATTAAATCTATTAAATTAATGTAGAATGTATACAAAATGCATAAATGTCATTTTTAGCTTAAAACTGTCTCATATTTAGAGATAAATGATTAAGTATATTGTCATTAGAGCAGAGCACAATTATCTATTGCCCATATTTCTGGAAACAGAAAACGTATGAATGTTTCTTTTAAATGAGAGATGTATACAATATGTTCATATAGTATTTTTAGATATTGTTTCAACTTCTGAATTACTGTTTTTAATATTCTTTTGATACTGGGACTAGATTCAGGATAGATATTATTATGAGAATCAAAAAACATAGGAGGATCCTCCAAATTTTTAATTCCTATGTTGTATTCTTAATGCTTTTTAAAATGTAAATCAGTTGTGAATTTGATCTTGTTACTTATCATATTTGTGAATATTTCTAAAAATTCTGTGTTCCATCCATATCAAACTGATTAATTGTGAACAATTTTTTTTTTCAGACTGACTTGAAAAAATATGATAACATCGTTATCTTTGGTGTTGAACAAATGGTAAGTTTTCTTTCTATAAATGTTTATTGTTGAAAAGTTTCTGTTTTTTCTTTTATTTTGCAAATTATTTTATTTTATTTTTTCTTAAGATGCCACAGTTAGAAGAAAAATTATCCCAAGAGCTTAAAGATGATGCATGTGTCATTGCTTGTAGATTTCCTTTACCAAATTGGAATGAACTATTAACAGTTGGAACTGGAATTGATACGGTTTGGTTGTATGAAAATAAAACATCTAATCAAAATCCAGATTTATTCAGCTAATTTTGATTGTAGAATAGATTTGATTACTTTGTTTTTATAGATATTATTTTATGTAATTAAAATGCATTTTAATTAGTCAATAAATAAATGAATTTTACTTAAACTGTTTTATTTTAATGCATTGGTATTCTTATTTTATTGCAAAATGCACATTTTTTTTATTAATTGGAAAGATCAGCAAAAATCTACAAATTGATGAATCATCATTCTTTTCACTTTTCTCAATGCCCCATGATACCTTAGCAATGCTTCTCATTTCTCGATCTTCTATTTTGTCAACAAATTTTTACTTTTTTCCATTTTTCAGACATCTAGATCATAATTCTATATTATTTTGCACAGCATAGCCAGTCACATTTGGCTCTTGTTCTATTAAAACTCACCATTACTCTCCACATTTGTAAATTTATATTATATAGCTTCAGAACAATGAGTATGAATATCATAAGTTAATATTTTTTCCTTAAACAAAAAATTATAGTTATCAATTTTCAGTTTTAAAGAATAATAGTTTGAAAGTGTTTTACAAATTGATTATATTAATACCTACCTATTCAGTACCTATTGTAACAAAATAGCGATGATGTTTTGAATCAATTTCAGTAGTTGTTTCTGCAATATCTTTCAATTGAGCAATAAGGCTGTTTAGTTCATTCTTAGTTGCTTCAACTTCCTCTTTTCTATGGTGATTGTATTTTTATCATTATAATTTTCATTTGGGAAAACAATCTTCCGCCTGCCTTGTCACGTACTTTTTTAATACTCGTTCCATTTTTATCAATCAAAAATTTATGTTGTTCTGGATTTGCTTTAATTTCAGCAGTGTATCCAACAAGTTGTTTCTCATTTGAAATTTCAAGAAGCTGTTTCTTTGCTTTGATGACATCTTCTTTTGGTCCATGAATTGCAATAACATCAGATTCTGCCCCCTCAGCTGGTAGGTCTATTTTGGTGTTTGTTTCGTCTCTAATCTTAATATTTGCTCCACCTTTCTCGATGATAAATTTGTGGTTTTGTTTGTAAATTGGTACTTCAACACTGGAATTAGTAAGTTTCATTTCTTCATTCATACGATGCAAATATTTATAACAAGCATCAACGTCTGATTTTGGTCTTCTGATAGTTACTTTATCATTTTTTTAAACCAGGTTCAGGAAAGGTAATATTTATTTGGTTAAATTTATCTTTAATTTCTCTTATTTTTTTCACCTTTGGCACCAATGATATTTCGATGGAAGCAAAAAATATAAATTTTAATAAACGTTTAAATTTGCTTTGAACAAATTGCTATAGTGTGTATCAGTAGGCGGTTATTAGAATTTTAT
This sequence comes from Nephila pilipes, assembly GCA_019974015.1. Taxonomy (NCBI): domain Eukaryota; kingdom Metazoa; phylum Arthropoda; class Arachnida; order Araneae; family Nephilidae; genus Nephila; species Nephila pilipes. The sequence goes on from BMAW01013997.1 coordinate 15,949, forward strand.
TACAAGTTTTGCGCCCAATTCTTATTAAAAGAACAGTAAATATGAAAGAGAAATTTCACATCAAAGCATTTCTCCTTTTTTAAGAGTATATTTTTTTCAAGATGATCGACATAGAATTTTATGTGTGTGTTTACGTCACACTCAGAAGCAACATGAGGGCAATTGTCGACTGACCTCATAATTTTGAATCGCAAATAACGAGGATGACACCTGAGCGGGCACTTCATCTCGCAAGTTTCCACGCCTCGCCAACGAGATTATTTGGAAAATTTAACGGGCAACGGTCCTGCTCTTAGGTGGGTCTTTAATGGCATTCAAAACCTTATCAAAAACAAATCCTTAAGGAAATTAAAGCAATAGTAGCTTCATTTTGTTATATCTAGTCGTATTATAATATCATTATAACGTCACGTATACGTCAAACGCTTATGTAACTCAGAGAAAAATTGTTTATTAATATTGTTAGTTTAACACAGAATGCACAGGAAATTATGTTAATGTTTTTTTTAAAAAATAACCATTACACAAACGTGTTATTAAATATGTGCAATATTTGAATATTTTCTTTGTAGCATTTTATTAACATAATGAAATTAATAGGTTTATTTGTGATTTTCTTATTTGAATCAGTAATTTTTTTTTATCGAGATTTTCTAAACAGGAGAGAGATATCTTAAGTCAGGGGTGGTCAAAACATGGCACATTTAATGATTACAAGTAGCGTTACAGACAGTTTTGAGTGAAAGATCGGGGTGTTTTTAAACAGAGTTTTTGCGAAAAGGCTTTGTGCGTTCGGGTTTTTTTTTTATTTATTTTTTTTTTATTATTATTATTTTGTCCGATAGATACCACGTGATCTATTCGTTGTTTTTTATCCAACATTTTTTAACGTTTTGTATTTTTTTAAAATCATTTTATCCATTGCAATGCAAAATAAAATGACCAAAAAAAGCGCAGAAAGTGATAGCAGACGTAAATGGGAACTGTGGGAAAATATTATTACAAAGTCATCAGGAAAACCGTTTTGCATTGTTTGTGAAAGTACTTTTTCAATAGTAAAAAGATATGATTTTAACAGACACTAGAAAATATAACATTTGAGTTACATAAGAGAAATAATTAAATTTGTTCTTGGATCGAAAAGAATATGGGACTAAGAAAAGAGGTAAATGATCAGAAGGACAGAATATATTAGCTGAACGAAGATGTGAAGACTTAGCGATGATACAAGCATATGATATTACTTTAGAGAGAGAGCATTGGAGGAAATAAACAGAAAAACCTTTTTCTGATAGAAAAGAAATTGTTAAGACTTTTCTCCAAATATTTGCTCGTCATCTTGATAATATAGGTATTAAAAGGAAAGCAGATAAAATTGCTATATCAAGGAGATCATTCCAGACTATTGTAGATCGATCATTCATTAAACTGTTTAGATTGTTTTTATTTTCATCGCTCTCTCTCTCTCTCTCTCTTTGAAGCGACACGAGGGCTATCGGCTAGGGGCCTCATAATTTTGAACCGTGGTCAAGTGACGATAACGACACCTGAGTTGGCATCTCCAATCTTCCACACCATGCCAACGGGAGCACTCGGGAACTCGACCAGATTTAATGTGCATCAACTCCCGGGTATTCAACGACATCAGGGCTCGAACCCACGATTCGACAAAAAAACTACACTATCCACGAACATGAATACTAAGCTATTGCGGCCATTTAACTAAACTTGCTTTAATTAATTAATTGAACTGCGTTTTTAAGTTATTTCTTTCCATCCCCCCCCCCCGAAGCGAAGCAGTCTATCTTCATCTCTATTTACCAATCCTAACCATGAACGTAAGACAGTATAAAAAGTGTTTGAGTTAAATGAAACATCTGAACTCAGCTGTCAAAAAACTCCCGCTGCCAAAAGGTTGGCCTCCCCTATCGTAAGTGTTTCAAAAAATTTTGTTATTTTAAAGTCATTATCATATGTTTTTCAAGAAGTGACATTGAATATATTAGATACTTTAGTGGGATCACACAATATTCATCTGCTGGATTGGCGTAGGCTGCGTTAAGTGACAGGATATCCACAGCGAACTATTTATACTAATTTATTGTAGTTAATATAAATATTAAAGATGATATTTGCACTCAGATAAAGGGCTTGTCACGCTGTCATTTGATATGCAAATGTGACATTTTTGGAGGTTACTCCACTCTAAAAAAGTAGTACTAACTATGTCCTCGGACTCGACATTCTAGTTGAATGTTTAATAGATCTCTGATCTCCTTTCTCTTCGGAAATGTTACATGGAAGGAAATTGTCACGGGACATATTCCTCTTCCAAAAACACGGGACATAACTCTTTCTTTTGGTCGAATAGCTGAATTAATAATCTTATGAATTAATCACTGATCACCCCAATCGAAATTGTGATTGTTTACTAACGTCGCACTGAGATGCAACACGAGGGCTATTGGTGACGGATTTCATAATTTTGAACCGCAGTCAAGCAGCGAGGACGATACCTGAACTGGAACCTTCTTCTTTAAACTTCCACACCATCGGGAGGACTTAACCTCGACAAATGTAACGTGCATCAGACCCGTTACGCGGCGAGTCTTTAGTGGCATCAGGGCTCGAACCCGCGACTCGACGAAAACTTTTGAACGCGAGTTCGTGACGTGACTATGAGGCTACTGTGCATACTCCCAATTGGGACAGCAAACGGCACTTGAAAAACTGTTGCATCTGGTGTGGGGTTGCTTTTGGTTCCCGAGAAATTAGACTTTATAAGTTCAGTACTTGACTTAAAAGTTCATGGGAAACAGAAATATTATTTGACCTTTCCCTCGAGCCCAGCTGTCTTAAATGAGGATCTTGACCAGGATAATGAAAACCACTAACGAACTAAGTGCGGTCGCTTCAAATATAACTAAAAATTTGAAAATTTCATATTACAAAAATATTATACTTAATTTTATTATTATTATTATTATTATTATTATTTTTTGTGCTCCCTCTTGGATCTAGCAAATTATTTATGTTTGAGTTTTCACAGTCAAATGTCATTTCTAAATAAGATAAAAAGAAGGGGAAAAAAATAGGTCTCACAACGAGGTTTTTATCTTCCTGTTGTGTAAAACGGTCAAATCGGATTTTAATATTGAAATTTATTGCTCCCCTACAGTTTTCTGTGCTTGCTTCACCATTTTTATTAGCTAAAAAACAAGCTACTTGTTAGATTCCTATCTATGAGTAGAGTCTAGAACAAAAGTGGCTAAAGAAACCCTCAAATCAAGTTGCGGCTCTTAACTTATTTTAGCACAGCTCTTCCATTGAAAATTTAAATTCCTTTTTATTTCAGAGCATTTTTTCACCGACAAAATAACTAATATTTTGCTTAACAACTGTTATGCGTTTTTTATCTCAAGATATTTTTATTCTTTAGAATCAGATCCACGCGCCTGTATAGTGTTGACGCCTTTCGAGGAGTTGTGCTACTCTATACCAGCGTGCGCAGAATATTAATTAAAATTGAAATTAATAAAAAAAAACATTTTTAATGTGTGATTTGAAAAATTGCTCAGTCTGCAGAATGTTATACAATTTGCTTTTTATTACGCGATGTATTTGCAATCGTAGTTATGAAGGAAGAAATAGTAGACCTAATAGTCTTACCGAAACAGCTTGCATTTTCTATGTCATATATGCGCTTGTTGAAGTAATTAACGGGTTTGAATTGCCTGTATAACACCCATACAAGTGTTGCAATTGACAAAACGCCTATAATGATGGAGACAAACCGTGGTCTTTTAAACAAAGACTCTCAAACTCCATCTCTTTATTGCATGACTCACTGCGTGAATCTTACAATTAACAATATTACTAAACTTCTTAACGCAACAGCTTCCATCTTTTATACAATTAAAAATTCGTTGAAATATATATATATACTTCCAGCTCTATAAAATCAATAAGAACTGCCGCCTCAGATTCCCACCCCCAAAATGTACATAATAACAAGTATAAGTAAAAAGCAAATAAGTACAAATTTAAGATTTCGTTACATAAGATTATTTTCAACAAGAAATATAAGAGTATATTTATATATATCCTAAATGAAGCAGGTCACGTGACAGAATCTTATTTTCCCCCCAACTTTGAATAACTTCTCTCGGGGATCTTTTTTTTAAATCAATTTTATGAATTTTTTTTTATTTAGGCTTAATTTACGTAAACATATTGTTGGCATGGTGCGGATGTTAGGAGAGGGGGGTACCAGCTCAGGTGTCGTCCCCGTCACTTCACCGTGGTTCAAAATTACGAGGTCCGTCGCCAACAGCCCTCGTGTTGCTTCTAGTGCAACGTTAAAAAAACTAAACTAAACTACGTAAACACGTTATTGACTTACACACTTATTTATTATTATATTAAAACTACTTAATGAAAAATTATACAAATTTCTAAAATTGTTTATTTTTGTGTTGATTGTTGTTAAATTTACAAAAAATTAACATTTTTTTAAATACAATTCGATATTTTCAATTCAGGATTCCATATTCTAAAAAAAAAAAATCGGTTCCTTTTTATGATAGTTGATAAATATTTCAATATCAATTATTTTCGTGATCCACTTTCTTTTATATGTTATTTGAAAATCAATTTCCTTTTGAATAAAAAAGTTTGTTTAATATAGAGTTTATTAATGCAGCGCTATTGCTGCTCTCAAACCAATTAAAGTGGACTGTATATCACTAATCAAACAATTTCTTAGAACAACAAGTTTTATTTCGGGAATGACTCTTTAGCGTCCCTTCTACTTCACTAACGATCAAACACATACACACACAAAAAAAAATCCCCCACATATAAAAACAAGGAAACGTTTTTAGAAGGGGCGATCGCAGCGCCGTTCACAACTAATTTATCTAGGGGTGTAAACACAATTTGACAATCAATCGCAGTGCCATTTCACAAGTTATTTATTAAGGGAATTAACAGAGTTGTCGACGCATGTGCGCGCCTCCTGCATTCTCTGTAAAACCTGGCAGAAGTTGAACGACTTTCAGCAATAACGGACGTGAGTAATCACTGTACCACAACAACATTATTTATGATTGAATCAACTAAATATATAGTTAAGTTTTAATAAAAAATTAGTCTTGAGATTTGTTCCGTCGAAATTTATAATTCGTATTACACTAACAAACAGAGATATAAAAAACAGCATTCCAATTCTACAACTCTCCCGAGATATTAGTTAAACAATTTTTTAATTAAGCAATACATTCCAATTACTCAGCAGTATAAATGCATTATTTAATCCTTATTTTTTAACTATTCATCCTAATATATTTAAATTAGCTCATACTCTAAAAAACACAATATTAAATCTAGTTATTATATGATTAATCTTTAGAACACACACAGAAATAAAGAAACTTAATTGATACTAATCTATAGATGTTAACATTACATTGACAGGATGTTAAAAAAAAAAAAGAGTAAGAGGAAAATGTTATTTGAGATTACGTAAAGAAAAACAATTTGATTTGGTAAAGAGCGTGATCCATAAGTAATTAAAATCGTGCCAAAGTTCGTAATTAGTATGCAATTATAGCAACCTTTATAAAAGTATAAATAAGCTAGAAAAGTATATGCTAGATATTATACAAATTAATATATAAGCTAGAAAGCATAAGTAAGGTGGAAAACGAACAAAACATTTTAGCGTAAAATTGAAAAAAAAAACATACGTAAAAGACTTACAGCAGGACATTAGCACAAATCTTTATAACACCTTTTACATATACGGTTCAAAAAATTTTCAACAACTTGTATTAAAAGTATCAAAAATTTAATAGAATTTTACTAAGTCGAGTCATACATAATTTCCGATGCTGTTTGGTAGAATCTATTTTTCGTACTATCCCACTGTGAATCGGTTATTACGTGGACTAACGTTTAAGCTTTTACTAAATTGATAAGGACTTAGTTAATCTTCTGATAATTTTTTTGAGTGGTGCGCGTTATATAAAACTGTTGTTCCTAACCCATAAAATGGAGAGTGATAAATTCCATATTTGTTATGTGAAGCTTTGAAAATTTATAAAAGGCAATGGTGCTAAAGCGACAGCTAAAAAAGTATGCAGCTTACACAGTGAAAAACTAATAACCGTTTGGGTACTAAGCGATTAGTTTGCCAAATTCCATTCTGGATATACAACCTTAAAAGATAAACCGAAGATAGGACGTCCTTCCGATATTGACGATAATTTTTTTAAAGACAATATTGTAGCAAAATCCACGTCAGTCAAGTATAGATATAACAGTAAGGTAAAATATATCACAATCATCCTCACCTGGAGAAATTAGAGAAAGTCAATAAATTAGAAATATGTGTACCTCACAATCTCAAGGAACGAAATAACGAAGATCGCATATCGATCTCCCCATGTCTGTTCCCACAAGTAAAAATCAAGTCTTTTTTTTATATACATGTTTATAACAGGCAATAGAAAATAAATTACTTTTGACAATATCGTCCACAAGAGATAGTGGTTTGATAGGGATCAACTACCCCTACTAGATCCGAAAGCAAACATCAAATGAAAAAATTTGACAATGTGTATGGTGGGATTGTTGAAGTATAATTCCTCATTAGTTTGAAGTCAAATTTAACAATTATTGTGGATACATATATTTATCATATGTAAAGAATGAAGGCGGAATTCCATTAAAAGAGTTGATTAGTCGTAAATCTGTTAATTTACTCAAAAAAAAAAAAAAATACGAATTTCTTGAACTTGAATGGTCTATTTTATCTTATTATCTAGATCTTGACCCAATAGACTACCCCTTTATCTGTTCCTTACAAAAAATTTTGCATGGTAAGACCTTCAATTCTGAAGAGTAAGTCAGTGAAACTGTCGAAAATTTCTTCCAATCCAAACAGACTACATTTTATCAATAAAAAAAATTGATAAGTTTTTAGGCAGATGAAAAAAAAGATCATACAAAAAATGACGAATATATAATAAATTATTATAACTTTGTTATTTAATGAAAGAAAAATAAATGTTTGCTGAAAAAACGTTAGTAATTTATGATTGGACATAATAGTGATTTTCCCAAGAGTAACATTGCATCGGAAATGGAGAAAATGCCTTTTTCCGGTTTCTGTTTAATGCTTCGATTATAAAGTCGAACTTTTCCAAGGTAAAATCATAATAAACTTTTTACTAAAAGCTAAAAGTATAAAAATTACTTTAAAGAAGACACAAAATCAGAAAGCTTCCCACCAAATAAAACCCTATTTCTGTTGGGAATTGTCTATATCTGTTTTAAGGATCCCTTCGAGTGATTCCGAAAGTGAGAATCGATGAAAGTTCCCTTTACTGGGAGAGGGGAGGGGACGTTTCTTAGTACGGACGAAGTACTCCTACACCTATTAAGTGAAGTGACTCCTATTAAGACCCATCCTGACCTATGCTAGCCCGGTCTGGTCACACTGTGCTAACACAACATTTGATTTAATAGAAAAATCTCAAAATTCAACCATCAGAATGATTGTAAAAGCCCATTGGTATATGAGAAACACAGACATAAGATACTCAATTAAATTCCCAACACTTAAAAAATTCATTAAAAAAATTATCAGAAAATTTCTTCCATAAAATAGATACTTCGAACAACAGAACCATTCAAGAAATAGAAAAATATACCCCACTCAGAAATAACCCACGATTACACAGACCAAGGGAAAGATTGTGTTTTATAATTCACTTTAAATATCACTTCACATACTCAAACTTCGATAACATAAGCCAAAACACCCTTACTCACCTAATTATATATACAGATTTAACACACTTCACCATCGACCAATCACAGACCGCGCTCTCACTGCAACCAGACCGAGCAAGCAAGCAGGAATCCAATAGACAACTGCTGCAATATCCTAAGCCTACTTCAAGCACTTCAACTTTTAATTTGTTTTAATCAACTAGTTTTAATAGCTAGTGATGCTATAATAATAATATTAATTTAAACAGCAATATTTTTAACTTATAAAGCATTTTTCTAAACTTTAATTTATTTTTCAAAGCTATTGCACAGTAATATTAACTTATCTTATTATTATTAAATCCTTAACTTCTGGGCAAGTATAAAACCAAAATTTAGTTCACCACAATTAATAGCCATTTCACAGGGGATAGAAGCCCGAGAGGGTTAAGTTCCCCGAAATAATAGTAGTCTCTATACGAAGTACTCATACTATACTGGTCATATGGGCAGAAGTAAATAGTTCTCTTATAAAAGAGAAATTACAAGCTTTATTTTTTTTAATTTTCCTTATTTCGCTTGAATTCAAATTAGGAACTTCTTAGATGCTTTTAATTTTTTCAATTTTGCTCTAATATTTTCCATTTCCTTATATTTATGTTTTGACAGTTATATTGAAGTTTGAAAATGACGTGACAGGGAAATAAATATTTCCTCTCGGCAGACTGAAAGAAGCGAGTATTGTAGAGCTGTCTCCCCGCCTCGATTCTTCCCCTCCTATCTTTTCCCCCATTCAAAACAAGAGAAAAGGAGAGTAATTGAATCTCTACCATTCTTTTACACAGTTTCTTACGAGCTTTTCCGGTAGGGAGGAGTCCCTCACCCTCATAAAGCAAATCAACTGATTTCTGTCCCTCGTGAGGCTAAATTGCCCTTCCGTGTTGTTCAAGTGTTTGAAAGCTATCCCAAACTAGAAAGAAACGGACTTTTTCATTGCTTCAAAAATATTCTTCCCTTTCGACAACTTTTTTACTCCTTTTTTCATGCCTTCTAATTTCAAAAAAATCCGTTTCTACTATTTCATTTTTTTCAAAATCGTATCACTTGATTTATAAAAGATCGACAATGCTAGTGATATTCCAAATTTTGTGTATACTGATTAATTATATTAAAATAAATTTTAATATAATAAAAAGTTCTATATACAAAGTTTTGCAAAGAACAGATTTTGCCACCCAAAGAGCGCTCTTTTTTGTTTAATTATTATTAATTTACTCAATTAAACATTAGAATTAAAATAAACGATGAAATATCGAGAAATGGGTAATAGTAAACTTTTCCGATATTAAAATTAAAAGAACCAGTAAATTATTAAATTGAATATATTTAAGATAAATGTAACTAAAATTATAGGAAACGATAAATTATTAAATTGAATTTTATATCAACTACATATAATTAAAATTAAAGTTAATGACAAATTATTAAATTGAATATATTTAAGCTAAATGTAATTAAAATTGAAGCAAACGATTAAAAATTGAAAAGTGATTTCGTACGCGAAAAGTGATCTGGATTGCCCAAATTGACCCAACTAAAACAACAGTCCCTTGGGTGGCTAAAAAGCCGATACCTGGTCAGAACAAATTGCTGTATGCGGTTGCTGTATTGTCAGTATGTAGTTGTATTAACTGAAATAATTATTAGAATTTTGTTGAGAATATTGCATCCAATTCTAATTGCCCCAATAGGAAAGAAAATTTATATTAAGGCACATGCTTTCATTAAGAGTTTGATTTTTATAACTAAAAGACACATTGTAATATAATATATTTATTTTATACTAGCTGTACCCTGCCACGCTTTGCTGTGTCTCAGTCTGGTTAAATGAATAGAAAAGAGCTTGTCCATCCAGCCAATTGTGAATGTTATAATGGGCATAATTTTCTTTAATGGATAATCTGGTTTAATTACAGAGATTTAATCTTAATAATAACTTCAATGCAAAAATACATAAATAGGTTCATGCAGTTCATAAAATATTAATAAACATAGAGAAATGATTAACAGCCCAAAACTGATAAAAATATTACATTAATTTAAATAAAAAAAAACAGTCTTAAACAGTTAAAATATATACATATTTTTTTACTGCAAGTCGCGTACCATTACACAGCTTTGGCTGATTGATATTTCGCAACATAAATGGCACGTTAAATTTCAACTGCAGCATGTGGGATGGCATTCTTTCAGAACATTTAAAGATTCAATGCGACAAGGAAATGCATTGGCAAATCACAAAAATATATAAGAAATAATAATAAACCAAAATAAATGCATAACACAAAAATATATAAGAAATAATTATAAGCAAAAATTATATAAATGCAAATCACAAAAATAAATAATCATAATAATAAATTAAATACATATATATAATTAGGTTAATAAAATAGTAGCAAACCAAAATAAATGCATATCACAAAAATATATAAGAAACAATCATTAGCAAAAATTAATTAAATGCAAATCACAAAAATAAATAAGAAATAATCATAATAAATTAAATGCAAAAGAACATAAATAGGTTCATTCAGTTCATAAAATAGTAAAAAACATAGAAATGATAAACAGCCCACAACTGATAAAAAATTACATTAATTTAAATATAAAAAAAACAGTCTTAAACCGTTAAATTATACACAAATTGAAAATGGTTTTACCCTGGAGTCCTTGAGGGCAAAAGGATAATTTTACAATGCTTCAGGGTACACAACATTCTTTGTTTTTTTCCATTTTCAGTGTAGATATATAGATTGTCTGGTTTGCCTACTCTGGAACATGCAACATATAAATGTCCATGAGAGAAGCAATCTGCATGTAAATCTAAGCCGTACAATTCTAAAGATTGCCCCTGAGCTTTATTGATAGTGATTGCAAATGCCAATCGAATTGGGAATTGCAATTTCTTAAACTGAAATGGCACATCTGTTGGTATCATAGGAATGTGATGAATGAGGACATCTTCACCATTGAAAGGTCCTGTCAAAATTGTTGCCTCTAGGACGTTGCTCATTCATTTTTTTACTGCAAGCCGCGTACCATAACACAGCTTTGGCTGGTTGATATTTCGCAACAAAACAGGTCCATTGAAAAGTCCTCGGCCTACCATAGTAAAACACATTTTTTGGCAAAATTGGTTTTTTTTATTCAACATAATTCCCTTCAAGGATGATACACTGATTATAGCGACCCTCCAACTTTTCGATACCATTTTTGTAGCACGATTTGTCCTTTGCTTCAAAATAGGCCTCAGTTTCGGCGATCACCTCTTCATTCGACGAAAATTTCTTCCCAGTCAGCATTCTTTTGAGATCTGAGAACAGGAAATAGTCGCTGTTAACCAGATCTGGAGAATACGGTGGATGAGGAAGCAATTCGAAGCCCAATTCATGGATTTTTGCCATCGTTTTCACTGACTTGTGACACGGTGCATTGTCTTGATGAAGTAGCACTTTCTTTTTCTTCAAATGCGACCGTTTTTCGGTGATTTCGTCCTTCAAACGGTCCAATAACGCTATGTAATAGTCGCTGTTGATGTTTCCAGGTTGTCAATGAAAATTATTCCATGCGCATCCCAAAATACAGACGCCATAACCTTGCCAGCCGACTGTTGCGTTTTCCCACGCTTTGGAGCGGGTTCATCGTGTGCAGTCCACTCGGATGACTATCGATTGGACTTCGGAGTGAAATGATAGAGCCATGTTTCATCCATTGTCACATATCGACGCAAACACTCGGGTTTATTACGCTTGATCCTCTTCAAACACTGCTCCGAATCATCAACTCGTCGTTGTTTTTGGTCAAAAGTGAGCTCGCGCGGCACTCACTTTGCACAGAGCTTTCTCATACCCAAATATTCGTGAATGATATGATGTAAACGTTCAGTTGATATCTTTAGAGTGTCAGCTATTTCATTCAATTTCAATTGATGGTCATTCAAAATCATTTTGTGGATTTTTTTAATGTTTTCGTTGGTAACAACCTCTTTTGGGCTTTCGCCGTCTTCGGTGCTCATTTCACCACGTCTAAACTTAGCATACCAATCCTTGATGGTTGATTTTCCTGGGGCAGTGTCCGGAAACTCGGCATCAAGCCAAGTTTTTGCTTCAACTGTATTTTTTCCCTTCAAAAAGCAATATTTTATCAACACGGGAAATTCCTTTTTATCCATTTTTTTCACAATAACAAAAGTTGCTTCACTCAAAATGCTATAATTCACAAACTAATGATCCGACAGCTGTCAAATTTATACACGAATCTTTTGAGGGTTAGGGCTAACTAAAAAACTTATGGATTTAATTCTAGTAGCGCCATCTATGTGTCAGGCAGGGGACTTTTCAATTGACTTGTTAATTGGCACACCAACTTTCAACTGCAGTATGTAGGGCTGCATTCCTGGCAGATCAAGTGAATTCAAAAATTCTGTAGGGTAATTCACTGCTTCATCTACTTCCACAACAGGCTTATAGGTGACTGTTTCATTTTGAATGCGAGACTGAATGATGTTGTTAAGCTGGTAAATGTCTTTGTTCTTGGCTGCAAGAATAGCCCGTTCACTCAGCCAATTGGGATTCTGAAAATTGGTTTGAATGTCAGGAAATACTCTTTTAACCAATTCTCCTTTGAATGTCACCAAATTGCAGAAGTTAGGAGGCAATGAAATTTTCCCTGAGGTCGAATCTACTGGCACCTTTCCGTTTCCAATATTCAACAATTGATTTGAGAAAATTTCAGCTGATCGATAATTTTGCAACTGGACACGCATATTTGTAGTTAATTTCAAGGTCTTCACATGTCGCCACAAATCAGAGTGTTGCAAAGAAGCATTTATTTCATCTGCTGGTGTTGATCGAGGAATTGCAGGTTTACTTGAAATCTCCTGCAAGCAATATTAACACGTTCCCAAACGGTCTAGTGTTTCCACGCAAATCTTGTAATGATCGATCCAGAGCTTCAAGCGATTTTTTGTGTGCCATTGTGCATTCTTTCCAAACTATAAGTTTGCATTTCTGTAATATTTTCCCCATGCCTGATGCTCTGGAAATATTGCATGTGGGAGTTTCAACGATTTGAATGTTCATTGGCAGTTTCAAAGCAGAATGAGTAGTTCTTCTACCTGGTAACAATGTTGCAGCTATACCTGATGACGCAAGAGCTAAGGCTATGTCATTTTGGGATCATATTGCTTCCAGAATCAATTTGATTAGGAATGCTTTACCGATTCCTCCAGGCGCATTTAAGAAGAAGATTTTTCCATTTCCACTATTGATAGTTTGCATGATTTGATCATAAAGGCCTTTTTGCTCAAGCGTGAACTTATGAATATTTCATGAAACATAGGACAAAAGATCCATTATGTTGTAGTTTTGTTCGTGACACAGTTCTACATCAAATGAAGCAGCAGCCACTGTTTCGAATTTTTATGGTTGCTGATATACCTCCTTCATCTGCTGATCTTCTTCTGTATAAAGGATATATATCGGTTCCTGTGACCGTATTGGATATTAATGCTCTAGGAATCTCTCGAGCATTTTCCATCTATTATACATGGTGAATTTGGATTAAGTGTACCGCAAGGTCCATGTATCATATTTTTTATCACAACTTCATGCAAATCTTTATTGATGTCAGCATCGAGTATTTCAGCACATATTACATCATCAATTTCATTTGAAGTTATTTTGTTACAAAACCAGATTAATATATGTGCATGTGGCAATCCTCTTTAACTTCAAACGTAAATCATTCAACACAGCTCAATAGTGATGCAATGGGAAACAGAACATTTCATTCCACTTGAACAAAGCACTCTAAAGAGGTCAACTTCCCTACATAGTTTGAATTAAAATGAAAATTAATTGACAGAACAAAATTCTCACTAATTGCACTGAGAAATGAGAAAAATAATTAAAAAACTAAATGAAGAACAATGAAAAAATAAACTATACTAACACATAATCAACACTATCGTAAAAGACACAGCTCAACAGCAATGCAATGCATCACAAAGTAATTAAGGTGGCTGTCTACGTTCAAAATGTAACAGAGAACTGGAAGTATCATTAATGAAGCTAGTAACATAACACTACCAAAATACAATACTAACGTTAATTGCAGTAAGAAGAACTGAACTACCCTTATCAGTGCAAAGCTTTAATTTGTAAAAATATTAATCATATTAATAAATAAATAAATAAATTCTGCTTGAAATTACTGAAAAAGTTGTAATTTTTTAATCAAAATCATAGACATCCCTCGATAATACTATCCGAATGTGGCTAAAATTACAAAACGAAATTTTAGTTGTTAAAAGAATAATCATTAAAAAAATTATTTATTCGAAAAAT
>BMAW01013997.1:32837-90817 GCA_019974015.1 Nephila pilipes
GTAAGGCCTTTTAATCAGTGGCGCTGATGTAGAAGGAAGTCGCTATAGTAGCTAATGGCGGTTTTTTTTGTTTTTTTTTTGTTTTTGTAAAATGTATTCTATCAATAAATAAAAACAACAATATTTTAAATTAAAAGAAATTCATAAAAAAGAAATTTTTTAATGATTTGGCTGTGATTGTTTTTTATTTCAAAGTATTTTAACGCCTGGAATAATTGATAAAATCTGCAACCTAATATTCTGCTCAGCAACCAATCTGTTTCCATTTTGTTTTTGTCGCTGCGAACAAGGAGAAAACGTTTTCACATACATAGGTCAAAACAAATGACATTAGATGTTTCACAACTCTTTTGGCAATTTCAGGATATTCTTCTCTTATGTCAATCCAAAAATGCATGATATGAACATGACTAAATTTTAGTTTCAATTGAGTGCCGGTCAATATATCAATTTGAGAAATACCGACTGAGTCAATGAATGGAGACTAATATGTGACCTAATGTGTCTCGATTAATGTATTTGAAGCACAAAACTTTTATGAAATTTAAGGTTTTGTTTTATCCAAAAAAACATTTATTCATACTTATTTTTTATACGCAAACTGCATTTAAGAATTCAAGTTTGTATAAAAATTAAAATTTTACTAAAATTTTGGCGCTTTGATTAAGAAAATAGTGATCATTTACGGAAAAGACCTCTGATCAGTAATAAAGGCTTACAAAAATTTAAGGTAATGATAATTTTAGTTTGTACAGGTAATCACGTTACGTTATCATTAGCATAACATGTATGCATCAAACACTCACGATAGCTTATAAAACACAGAATGTACCTGCAAAAGAATAAATAGTATGCATGTGAAATATTTGTATTGAAAGATACAAAATTTATATTTTATTCCCAAATCAAAGGCAAAGATTCTACAGAAGTGGGACAATGATCGTACAATTTCAGGTGTCGTTACCTTTATCATACCTTGGTTAATTTTTCTGAAGTCCGTCGCTGAAAAGTTCATGTTACTCTAGTACGTCATTTATGCAAACAAATGAATAACAAAATCTAAGCTTTAATAAATCATATTTTTCTAAAAATATAATGCTACTTAATAGAAAAAAAAATACATAAAATATGGTAACTTATTTTACGAACTTTATAGTAAAGCTATATTCTAAGATACTTTATATAATCTTAATTTACATTTACATTCAAAAAAATAATTAAATTAACCTTAAATTATAAATTTATCTCAGTCAAGAGACTTTGCCCACACAATCTCATCGTAATAGAAATTTGTCGATTATTCTCGACTTTTAATTATGTAAAAAAAATGTAGTGGGGGAAAAACTTACACTTATGGGTACTCTATTTTTAATTACAAGAAGGGACAACATTTTAGATATATATGAAATTAAAACGAAGTTCATTAGAGTCTTTCAATAAAAACAAGTACTTGTTTTGTGCTAGGATTATTTCTAAAGAATCCATGTTATTTATTTATGTTTTGGCATTGAGACTAAAAAAGTTAATTATTGGAAAAGAAGAGACGAGGAAGATAAAATATCAATAATCATTTCTACCATCATAAAAATACAATTTTTCCTTCGTATATATAGTTTGGTGAAATCTCGTTTACCTATCTTCATGAAACGTCCCTTTTTATTTTAGAGAGGTGAAAAGACAATTCAATAAAAGTTAAAAAGTTGTATGCAAAGTTTTGCAAAGAACAGATTTAGCCAAACAAGGTGAAACCACATAAAAAAAATAGCTCCTTTGGTAGCTAATAATAGTAAATCAATATTGAAATCATTTGACCACAAAGCCAAACTAAAAATATT
This sequence comes from Nephila pilipes, assembly GCA_019974015.1. NCBI lineage: Eukaryota > Metazoa > Arthropoda > Arachnida > Araneae > Nephilidae > Nephila > Nephila pilipes. The sequence goes on from BMAW01013997.1 coordinate 34,673, forward strand.
TAGCTTAAAATTCTCTAGGGGAAAAAAAAGGCTGCCTCACCACTTAAAATTCTAAATTAAATTATATATTTTCAGTCCTTCCTTGATTCCAGTTTACATGTGATTTAAAGCAATATATAAATCGATAAGTTGATAAAATACTTGATTTTTATATTTGTTTCACTTCAATCCAATAAGAAAAATGGGGGAGATTTATGACGATATATTTTTGGAAATTGAAGAAGCCACAGAAGCCTTTCTTTTTTAATGCTCTTTCAAATACATTTCATTCCATGCAGTTATAATAAATATTCTAGATATGAGACTTAAAGTAATTAACTCCATAGGATTAATACTATTCGTGGTGGCGTGTTGACGGGAGCCTTAAAATTTAAATTTCTTCATATTTGGTTATATTATTGATAAATTCCTAAATATTTTCTCATTTCACGAATATTACATATCTACTACCTTTTTATTCAGGTAACTACAATAAATGATTTTTTCAGATTATTTGTGAAATTAACAATGCTCTGTATAAGAGAAAATTCACTTTAACCACAAGCGTTTAAATTATAAACATAGAAAGCAGTGCTTTCGTTCTTGAACAGAAGATTCGATTTCGTTGTATTTTGTGCAATTAATTTTCATTTATTATTATCACTGCTCTTACGAACGTTTTCCGTGATATTCTTAAAATTTGTATCCAAAATATTGAGATTTTTGTGTTTTATGTTTTAAAATCCCCATGCAGGAAATTTATTTTTAGTTATAGCTGAATGCAGTATTTTAAATTATTTTTAAATGCTGGAAACTCTATAAAGTTTCATGTAGCAGAATTGTGAGTAATATGCCTAGTATTTCAGACCTGCCATCGGGATTGTGTCATGTGAAAATAACTATACGGAAGAAGGTCATGAGTCGAGTTTTTATATTAGCTGTCATTTGTTTTACTCTGACAGCTGTGGTGCTTATGAAAACTGCTTTACAACGTTATCATGAAGTCAGAAAATACTTCCGACTCCAAGAATATGCTTCTGAAGTGCGTGATATTTCTGAATCTCTGAAAACTCTCGAAGCAAATTCTTTGACTTTGGAAGATGAAGTGCAGCAGTTAAAAAAAATAGCTCAAGAAGCTTTGCATCAGTTTAATTCGAGTATAGTAACACCCACATAATATTACAGTTATAGTTTACTGAAAATAATTATATTTATTATTGGCAATAATTCTGTCTAATAAAAGACGAGCCTTACAACAAGTAAATAAACTATCCAATAACTTATTTATACAACATACAGTTTGTATTATTTGCTTGTATACCTTTATTTTTTGCATTAGACTGTGATAGTTGTTTTTCCTTGGGATTTCTGACAAGAAAAATGCTTGAAATTTGTCGATTGATTTTTTGTGTGTGTGTGGACAAAAATAATTTATTTATTTTTGTTAAAACTTATACATTATTAATTTACTTAAACCATTGAATGCCTTAATACACGTACCATTTTATTTTTAGTCCTTTTGTTCTTATGCTTGAATTTATCTATCTTAAAAATATATGGTTTTCTTCTGAAATAATTGTGATATTGCTCGATGACGATTCATAGAATATTTGAGATTCAAAACATATATTACCTTATATTTGACAATCAATAAAAAGCATTGAACATGGTGCATTGGTGATTGAAAATTGGGTACTTTTCCATTTCACCGGTGCAAGTGATAAAAACGCCAAAAATGTTGCAAGGAACACCAACTGGAATATGTGTGTACTGTGTGTTGTCGCTAATAAAGTCTGGCGAGATTTGCACCGGTGTAATAGAAAAGTACCAAAAATTGTTCAAAAGGGAAATTTTATAGATGTTATTAAATGAGTATGCTATGGTGTTTTATGATGACTTTAAAGCTATTAATGTTACGTTATTGTTATTTATTGTTAAAGATATTACTAATAATATATCTAGTTGTAAGTGTGCAGTTGGGAAGTGGAATTAAAATTCCTAATTTTTGCATCAGGAAAATTATCTACTACATACTTTTTGCTGACAAAATTATTTTTATATTAATGTATTTGCTTGCACATGATTGTTAAATTCATTGTAGTAATGTGCAATTTAAATTTATATATTGAGCTTATTGTCACTAGTCAGTTATTGTTATCTATATGGAAATATTCATGTTGACAACTTTTATTTAAAATTGACTGATTCAAAAAAAATTTCAAAAATTAATTAAATTATAACTATTTCTTTGAATATATTCTTTGTTAACAGATTGTTTTTTAAAACAAAATTTTGTTTTTTAAAAACAAAGATATATTCACAAGGAAAGAAATATTGATAGCCCATGTGCCTAAATCTTAGTAAACTTCATTATAATTAGTATTATTATAGAGTTAAGTGTTATATACTTTTTTTGACGTAGCCTTAGAGATTTCTAAAACTTTGAACTTTTGTAAAATTCTGTCTGTGAAATAAATTGAAGTTAAAAATTTAATGCTTATTAAAATGTATGATACTGAGGTTTGTACTTAATCAGTTGTATTTAGAAAAGAAAAGAAAAAATTCACGAGTGAATGAATTACAGAATTAAAAATGTTAAGAGTGGCCATTTATAACATATATAACGAAAGTTTAATATATATATTAAAACTTCGAAAAAAAATTATTTTTTTATTTTTTCAAGAAATATTTAATTTTATTTTTCTTTGCACATTTATTAATCTCTTTTTTGAATTTTTCTTGTTTATAACATATTAGTTTAATTTAATGACTATTTCGTTAGAGTTGAAATATATTGTTAATCTCTAATAATTGTTAAAAGTAGATAACATTTTCTCTGATTTTGTTATATTCTGTGTGTTATGATTTTTGTGCATATAAGACATTTGATTGCTTAAGATAAGGAAGAGAGAGGTGGGATAATAGCATTTATTGCTCTGAACCTCATAAAACCAAACAATGTGTGGAAGAGAAAGGAAGTGGGGGGGAATCAATACTTCTTGTATTTTATTACCTAGAGACTTATAACTCTAAAATTTATACAATACCTTAAGAAGTTTCAGAAATGTATTTCTATAAATTTGGAAATAATACTATCATACATAGGTATTATTTATTTATATAATATTAAACTCAGTAATAATATTAAACTTGGTTTACATATGTAGAAGAAATTAATGTGAACAGTATTTATTTTTTTGGATAGATTTGGACAAAATTGTGCAACTTAGTAAATATATCTATTAACAAACATACACCTACTGTTTTCGTACATATGATATACAATTTTTATTGTTTTTGAAAATATTTATGCATATCTTTTTGATAATTATTTTTTTTTTCTCTCAAATTATATAATATTTTGATGTATTATGTTTTTAAGTTGAATAATAGTCTTTTTTTCTGCCTACTATCTTTTTTTTCTTCCTTTCTGTTTGAAACCATTGTCTGAAAATTAATTGAGGGTTGAAAGAGTATTTTTTGAGACAGATGATTAATTTTTAGATGATGCTAATTTCTTAATCAAAAGTGCTGGGAATTGTGTTGCTTTAATGAACAATATTGGTAGGAAATAAAAATATTTGATGAGGTATTTAGTGATCAGAAAATTGGAATATGCAAATATTTCAATCCATTTAATGATTAATTGCCTTTCGTTATATGCAGAAGAGGGAAAAATAGTTGACATCTATGTCCATTCTTTTCAAAAAGGAATTTAATCAGAGCAGATTAATTTCATATGTGAAATTTGAATTATTTGAAACTTTCTTTTTGGTTTTTGTGCCCTTTTTGTTAGGTAAAAGCATACCTTATAGCGACTTTTAGGTAAGAATTCAATCAATTCCATTTTAACCAAGACAATCATATTATTATAAGTTGTATTGTATTCTTAGGTTAATTACTTACAAGTAAAATGTCTGTTTTAAATGCAAATCTTCTAGCAATAGAACTAACGTATCGCTTTTTTAATGAATGAATCATTTCAGTATGAACTTCCTAAAATGTTTAGTTATGTTTATGATTTTACAGCAGGGAATAAAAATATTATATTTCAATCTGTGTTATAAAATTTCCAATTTCAGTTTAGGTGCCATGATTTAATCGATTCATTTTTAAGGTTGTGCAAAGAAGAAAGGCCAGGTGCCACCAAAAAACCCTGTTTACTACTTACCTGCTTTAAATAATTAATACCGTTTTTTTTTTTTTTTTTTTTTTTTTTTTTAAAAATTTTTAAAAATAAAAAAACTTTTAAAAGCATTTTTTTTTTTTTTTGAAGTTCTGTACATATAGAGGTATATTTTATTTTCTATGTGCTTAATTGCTGTAAATCTGATATAATATCAGATTTACAGCAATTAAGTAGATGAAAAAAATTTAGATAATTAATTGTAGATGAAATAGATTACTCTACAATTTAGTGGATAACATATCCTGATGATTGGAGGTTCTTGCTTTTTTGTGTCAAGTTTATATATGTTATTAATATCCAAGAAGTAATAACTCAAAATTTGTATTAGCCAATTAATTCAAGCTATGAAATAATACAAAGTGTTGTTTTTTTTAATAGCACATAGAAATTTGTTAGCAATTTTTAAAAACTTGTTGAATTTTTTATATCCAATCAAGAAATGTATAGCATTTAATCAAGTATATCCAAAATAATTCTTTTGTATAAATGTTTTCTATTAAAATGCTCTACAATTAATTTTTCATTCACTTATGTCTCTATTGTAATGGCTATGTATAATATATATGTGACATTTACACAGAACATTTCTTTTTTAGGGTGGGTAGGGTTCCAAAGCAAAACTATATATATATATACATAAAATTTCATTTCGAAGCAATGATTTTAAGAAATAAGTGTATGTATTTTTAAAGAAAGTGGTTTAGACTTTATGTATCTGCCATTGATATATTTAAGATTAAATAGGTATATTTTGATGATGCAATGAATTTTATATCTGTGTTGGTGTGTATTCTTTAAAGTTATATTTTGAAGATACAATTTTAATGTTGCATTTTGAAAAGTTCGAATGAAAAAAATTCAACACTTTTTCTTTTTATATTGGATACCAGTATTAAAAAAATGCAACCATACTATTGTGCCATAAATAAATTTTTGTTACCTCAACCTCCATTCTCCCCAAAAGTTTTCCTTTGTATATGTATTTGATATTTGGATATTTCTTGGATAAATACTACTGATAACATTTTGAAACTTTTTTTTATCATATCATTATATATTCAGAATCATTACTTTTTCAAATTATTTTCATATTATTTTAACTTAATTATGTCAATGAAACTAAAATTATGTGGTTGAAATATAAATAACTTATATTAAAATTAAAATATGACTTCGAAAAACTCATTTTCCATTAATGTAAGGAAAAAATAGTGCCTTTTTTCAGCTATGCTTTGTTATTTTAAAGTAATTATATAAGTTTAATATAATTATATAATTATAAAGTTTTATAGAATGTATTGGATTATTGTAATTAATATAATTATATAAGTTTTATAGAATGTATTGGAAAAGGATTAGAATCTTATCATAAATTTTGGGCAATTGTTATCAATTTTGAAATGAAAATGTGAGGAATTATTCTTTATAAATGAATTACTAAAGAGAATTCATTCGTGTATATATATATATATATAAAGTTTTCTTGAAAAAATTAGAATACAGTAAAATTTTTTGAATATAAGAATTTAAAACAATATATATATTTAATTTTTCATAAGTGTTTCATTTGTTTAAAATACCTGTAACCAATAATTTGGTATGTTTAAATAATTGTTTATGCAATGAATTTAATTAATAAAAAAGTTCTTGTGTTATAATGGCTTGCAACTACAAATGTTATTTCTCTATGTTTTTTTTTTAAATTCTGTTATTAATGTGTTTTCTAAATATAAAGTGTTTATGTTTGTTGTTTATAGCAAGGTTGTGTTTCAAGGTGATTTTATCCAAGAAAATAAATGTATACTCTTCAGTGGCATTAATGTTTTATATAAAATGCCATATATATTTGAAATTCACGTGTTTATGTATTGGAGGATATCTCGCTAAACATTCCATTATTTATTTGCTTTAATAAAAAATTTTAAATGAGATGTGTGTACTTATTATTTTATTGTTCCAAAGAATTATGTATGTAGTGCTGTTATTGATTCCTAAATTGTGTGTCACAGTATCCTGCTGTTCCACTTTCTGTTATAATTAGTTGTGTTTTTATAAAAGGTAGGGCATCGTGGCAAAACCTTTGTTTAAACAAGTAGCTGCAAGTTGGAATAAGCATAGTAACTACTAAATTATTTAATAAACTGTGATTTTTATGTTTTAGTGATTTGATATTTAAATTAACTAGATCTGAAAATCAAAATATTAATTATCGAAATATGAATTCGTATTTGAATATCGAATGTAAGTGAAACCTTAAGAGATTATGATACTTCAAGTTGGTGATGCAATTTATAAAAGCACATTATTATATTTATTATGAGTTTATAAACATATTAAAATCATGTATAATTAATATTAATATTTGAATGAATGAATTATAAAAAAAAAAAAGCAAAAAATATTGTTACTGAAAGAAATCATGCTTATATATATATATATTTAAGTTTAAAGGGGGAATATAGAAAGGAAACATAATTTATATGTTTGTATACCTGAATACATAAAACAAGATAAATAAAAAAAAACACCTTAAATAACAAAATAATTGAGACAGACTAATATACCACAAAAATTATTAAACCTATATAAATGATGGGGGAAATAAAAACAGAACTATACTCATGAAAAATCACAAACCAAAGCTTGGAAAAATCAATTATAGTTGGAATTAAAAACCCTAAAGAAAATGAAATATAATATTTTTAAATTCTGAATCTTGGTTTAAGACAGATTTAATGCTGGTTAAACAATGTTTTCTGGTAACAAACAGAAAAAAAAATATAAAAATGATAGTACCATGTACAAAAAAATCAAGATGCAAAAAGAAAAAAATTAAGTAAAATAAATACATTCTATAATAAGAAAAAGAAGCACCAAGGAGTTGTCCGATGGAGACAAAAATTGGAGGATAGGAACATGATGTACAGAATAGAAAATGATTAAAATTTCAGAAAAATTGATTTATTTCAGAGATACATAGTTACAAAGTAACGAGCTCAATAAGGTGTTGACCCACCTTTAGCCTGGATGCAAGCTGCCACACGACGTGGCATAGAGTGATAAAGCTCCCTGGTTGTCTCCGGTATTTCTTATCAAATTTGCACTAACTGCCGGGCTAGGTCATCAACATTCCCCGGTAGATGCAGTTGACTTCTCATCATATCCCAGACATGCTTGATTGGAGAGAGATCTGGCTGGCCAAGGAAGTGTTTGACAAGCTGTAAGATAGTTCATAGAAACACGTGCCGTATGTGCTCTGGCATTATCTTGCTGAAAAATAAGGCCAGGGTACTATAAAAGGAACGGTAGCAAAACAGGTCTCGAAATGTCGACATACTTCTGTGCTATTAGTGTGCCTCTAATGACGACCAAAGTGGTCCGGATATCAAGGGAAATGGCACCCCAGACCATAAATCCTGGTTGAGGGCCTATGCGTCATGCAATAGTGAAAGCAGAATCGGCACGCTGCCCTGGGCGTCTCCAGACACATCTTCGATGATTGTCAGGACACAGTTGGAAGCGGGATTCGTCGCTTAGCGCTATACGTAACCAGTCAACATCATTCCAACCTGATGGAGCTAAGCACCACTATAATCAGACTCGACAGTGTGCAGGTGTGAGTGGCAGGGGGCGTAGCGGTTGGTACGAGCGTATATTTCGCTCTATCAGCCATCTGTGAGTGGTCATGATGGACACTCGTGTGCGGGTCGCACGTCTGATGGTTGATAAAGACGAATCAGGAGCTGTAACAGCTGATTTAACAATCATTGTCTGATTGTTAGATAGGCTGATCTAACAATCACTCCCGATCTGCTGTGACCCTAAGTCGACCACTTGCCATCATGACGCTGAAATCTGCCATTGCCCACCCATTCTTGCCTGCATCTTCTAATCGCCGATCACTCCAACAGACATCCTTATCCACTGGCCCCAACACCTCCTCACAGTAAAATCAGAATGGCCTAGGTGGCGAACTACTCGTCGAGCTGACCACCCTATGATTCTTCCCCTCTCGAATTCTGACAACTACTCGCACTGTCTCCGATGGCAACGTAATGGCATCTCCAGTTAAAAAGCATTCCTCTACAACAGATTAAATACACGCAAAGAAGTTCTGCTTACCTGTTTCATAATCCAAGAACAAATTTCAGTGCCCTCTGGTGTCATTTACGCAATGCGCAATCACGTTACATTTTTAATATATATATATATATATATATATATATATATATATGTGTGTGTGTGTGTGTGTGTGTGTGTGCGTGAGAAAGATATTAAAAGTTTTCAAGGTTTCAGATTAATGAACGGCGGTTTTCGTTCAGTCGCGGGTTCGATCCTTGGCCGTGTAGCCGGGGCTGATGCACGTTAAATCTGCCGGGCCCCAAAGTCCTCCCGTTGGTGTGGTGTGGAAGTTAGGAGAGGGGGTGCCAGCTCAGGTGTTGTCCTCGTCACTTGACTGTGGTTCAAAATTACGAGGTCCGTCGCCAATAGCCCTCGTATTGCTTCTAGTGCTACGTCAATAAAAACTAAACAAAAAACTAAAATCCCCCTCCGCAAGACGCGGATGTGCGACGGATCCCAGCAAATGACTTTATATTATAGTGGTATCGAAGTAGAGAATCAATTTTAAATTAGAGTCATATTTAAAAAATTCATATTTAAAATTAATGCCTAAAAATTTTATGTCGTAAGAATCCTTTCCCCTTCACAGAATACATAAACAATATCAATTAATTGATCAAAATAGTAAGTACTAAATAAAACAGTTAATTCTGTATGTTGTGTGTGTGATATTGTGCTAAAAATCTAACATCTTTTATTTTATAGTAATAAACCTGTTAACATAAATTCTTAAATCTGTAAAAAAAGATACATAAATATCAGAAATGTGTGGGTGGCATTTGGTAATTCAAACATAATATTCAAACAAGCATAAAATTTCAAAATAATTAATTTGACATGTTTCTTAATTTAATTGCAGTCATCCATAACACTCGAACACAACAAGAAATATACCGCCACGTTAACCAGGCTCATAAATTTTGAATTGCAGTGATACATGAATCCTGCTAAAATAAAGAATGGTGGGGTGAAACCACATATATAAAAGAATAGTGGTGCGTGAACCACTTTGCATTGAGTATGGCAAGTGAGACAAAAACAAATTCCGTTGACAGGAGACACACTGATAACAAAACTCTGACACAGTATCGAACCATTGTTTACATTTTTCACATGTATATCTCGGTTGAGAAATGAAAATGCAAAAATTTAAATATGTTCTTCCACTTGGTACATAAGCGTCAACAGATATGGAAGTTTTTAAAATTTTGTTTACAAATACTATTCAAATTTAAAATGTATGTATATAAAAGTATGTTTGTATTATTACTTTCTTATTGCCTTACCCTACGACAATTTCTTACCCAACTCCTTTTGCCAAATTAGGTGAAGGAATGTGATTTGTTGTTAAAACTGTGCCACTCTTGTTCGCATATCAAACTGGAACAGCTAACTTTATTTTTTTTAATTATTATTTATATTATTTATCATTTAAATTAATTATCCACATTCCTTTTAAAATTAAACTTTCATCCATAGAAATCATCTAAACTAAATATTCATTATTTTTATATTAATTTGCTTGAAATCATTATGTATTTTACTTCAGTATTAAAATTTGACGAGTTATAGAGATTAATTCATAGCGATTCCTAATTCAACTCATTCTATCAGTTCTACATGGTAGCTTTGTGTTAGGGTCCTACTTCAACAATTAGTGACTGCGACTCTCTTCATAACCAACGCCAGAAGATAAAACGATATTCAAGGCTCCCGTCTACCAGACATTTCAATTTCGAGGACGTACAATTAATCCTATGAAATTTCTACTACCTTTCTCAAAACTTTGCCATTTGAATGCAACAAAGTGCATCTGAAAGTGCAAAAAACAATGAAGGCTTCTGCGGAATTGCTTTCCTCCTCCAATTATTAAAAATATTTTAGAATATTCTTAAAGGTCACAAACGAATAATTAAAATAGAGGTAGAAATATTTTTAAGAATTGGAGGGAAAAAGTGATTCTGCAGAAGCCTTCGTTATTTTTTGCTTTTTTGGATGCACTTTGTTGCATTCGAATTGATAAAATAATAAAGATTCGAGAATGGTAGTCGAAATTCCATAGGATTGTAGTGAATGCAATCATAATTCATTCGTAAAGCATAATTTATGTTTATTGCAAGTTGATCCTCGCCTCGTGTGTGAAGTCATCAAAAGCACTCTTGTACGTCCGGGATTTTGAATCCATGATGTCAGTTGTCTTTCTTCTCCGTCGAAAAACTATGCATTAACAAACGGGCGTGGTTCGGTTGGAGGAATATTAAAGTTGTTAAGTTTTCAAAGAGAAAAATGAATAAATTTTTGATAAACTTCTAATTGACATAAACCAGCCACACACCATACGTTTTACAGAATTAACATTACGTCCACGAATTGTTAATCTTATGGGATTTTGACTTTAATTCTCACATCTTAATTATTTGATCTATTTGAATGCATTAAAGTGCATCTAAAAGAACAAAAAAATAATGAATGTTTCTGTGGAATTATTTTTTTCTTCCGATTCTTAAAAATATTTTACCCTTAATTTTAATGATTCGTTTACGAGTTTTCCAGTCCTTAAGAAACATTTTAAAATATTTTTAAAAATCGGAGGAAAACAGTAATTCCACAGAAGCATTCATTATATTTTGATCTTTCAGATGCACTTTATTGCATTCAATTATAGATCAAATAATAAAGATGTGAGAATTAAAGTCGAAATCTCATAGGATAAACATTATGTTCACGAAATCAAAATGGCGGGTTGATGGGAGTCTTAATAATTAGCCCCAGAAGAAATCCTTTTTGGTACCTAGTTGATATGAGCACTGGTAAAAACGATCAGACAACTTACTTTGGATCCAAAGATTGAAGGTTTAAAACGCCACAGGCAATCAAGTTCAACCACACTCTCCCCCTTCACGGGGTAGAAAACAGCAACTCCGGAAGTGATGACCCAGGGCTTGAACACTAGATGGCAGCACAGCCTAGAACTGCTAAATGCATATATCCCAGACGCAAAAGTTTGCCTCTGTGTGTCTAAGACAATTGCACATAAATCACCTCTAGTGATATACCGACTACGACACACGTGTTAAATAAATACGTCATCTCAACTAGAGACAGCCGATGATATCAAATGGAAACTGTCCACAGCGAAACTTTATACCACAGAGAAAAGATCATTTTGGTCTAGTTAATAAGAGCACTGCAAAGAAGCATCTGGATAACTTTTCTCCGAATCGATGGATCGAGGGCTCAAATAATTCCTGTCACTCAAGGTCAATCGACCTTCCTCACTCTGAAGTAGAAAAATCTCCATCCCCTACTGTGGGGTAAAGACAGTGCTCCCACCGAAAGCTATTAAGATCTTTTCCTTTCGAAAAACATTACTTTTTTCCAGAATACTCAGGATTATTTCTTTAGAAAATAGAATAAAAAATGTTAACGCTGTTGATTCAATTAGCTAGGTTAGCTATTTCGAAAAGTATCATCTAAAGATGGCTAATAAAAGAAAAATTGCCAGGGCATCGTCCAGTGAAAAAAAATTCCTATTGAAGCAAAAAAAGATAAAACGTCTTGCCTAGGCTCGAGAAAGGCAAGAAGATACCACATACGAGTAATAGTTGAAGACTAAAATAAAATAAATTATTAAGATCATTTTGGTAATCTTTATTTGTTTTTGATTCTTTTCTCACAAGGATTAACAATTTGACTTCATAAAACTTCAATCGTATTTCTCAGACAAGTCAATTTCTGAGATTCTGGGAGATAAAATACCTACGTTTGGTGGAGCCCTGAGGAAAACTTTCCTTCTTGTTACGTTATCGAAATGATAAAGTATCCCGTAACAGATATTGTGGGGTCTGTAATCAGTTCCAAGGTATGAAGAGAAGTATTGCAAAACTGCTTGATATTCTAGCTTCGAGAATGGTTCCAAAATGGTGAAAATTTTGTTTTCATATGTGATTCAATGCCTTGTAATAGAGGCGTAGTTTGTGTTAAATAACAAAATACCTTGAGAGTATTATTTGTAAAAATGTGCTGTAATTAACTTAAAATATTAAGCTTTACATTTACAATTAGATAAAGTGCTTATCACACTTACTTGGGAAGATGAATTAATTAACTTCACTATTGGTTACTGAGTATTTTAGCAAGGAAAGGAAATGACTCCTAAAAAACTGTAACATATGATGTGAGGGTGTTTTTGTTTCCAGGATGTTTGAACGTTAAAGTTTCCCCGCCCTTTCAACACGAATCCTGATGTTTTAATGAGATCTTGTTCTGTTGTAAAGGAAACCACTTAAAAACTTGTTAAGTGTAGTTGCCGCACATCATTATTCAAAAGAGATACGTGATCTCTACGATCATGAAACAGTGGTTCATAGTTTCGGATAATCCTATTTAACCTCTTTGAATTCCATTATTGAAAATTCTATCGTTGTTCATTTCACACATAATTCCCAGGAATGTCATCGATTTACAAATACAAAAAAAAAAAAAAAATTAAATTAAAATTTATGTAAATATATTAAAACCATTATAAAATAAAACAAATCACTCACCTATGAAATGAAAATCTTGCAAAATCATCAAATTTCGCATCTAAGGCAAATAGCTCCCAAGTACATCTTCACATTCATTGTTAGAAGCTCGTCATATGGGTCTCATTCCGTACCTAGCGAGTTGATTTTCACTTGGTCATCAGTACCACATTACAAATCGTCCTCAGTGTCATCCATCTGAAGTATTTGATCACTATCTCCAATTTAATTTATCCTATGATTTTGATCAAAAAATCACATAGCACATCAAGTGGCTCAACCCCATAGCTCCACCATTTGTATACGACTTTTCGCCATTCATCAACCAGTTATTCCATTGTTCACGCATATGATCTTATAATAATTTATTCGGAAATATGTTCAAAAGCTATAGCACCGAAAATAAATCACCCAGTATAACAGTAATCTTAGAACTGCTCCGTCCTAAACGAAGTTAAGAAATTTCATTTACTTGAATGTGAAATATTATTCCACGCAACCAAACTGTGTTGTCAGTTGTTCTCTTAGTTGCCTCTGTCACACATGTTCCTTCTACAATTTTACATCATTCTCGTCCATCCATCCCTTTTTATGAAAATGTACGGAAATGCCAGGTGGGAGTATTTATTTTAGGAGTAGTTTTCCTCTTGAAAATGGTCGTGGGTTTTAAATTTATTTCATCTACTAGCTTGTTAATACTGTAGTAAACATAGTATTTTCATGGCCTGTACTCTTGAATAAGGATTTTTTACGTCTTTTGTTTCTACAGTCCTATTGTTTATTATGTCGAAATCCATTGATGTTTCATCCGTATTTCCAATTTTAGATAATGGAAACTTGTATTTCTTAGATTTCTTCTAACAACATAACAATTTTATCTCGGTCCTTGTGCACATTCTGCAACATTATTTTCTAAATCTAGCCAGCAAATAATTCATCTCCTCATAGAACACTGTTCATTGGTATTTTTTAATATCACCTTCATTCTTTCTCCAATCTCTTACCATTTCCTCCGATATATGAAAAGATCTTGTTGTATCGAAGTTGTTTCGGCACATACTTCTATAAGTAACGCTGCCAGATGCAAGAAAATAAAGTTTGTTCCAGATGATGTTTGGGTATCTGTGTGGAGAGAGAGACAACAGCCAAATAATATTAAAAACATATTTATTAAGGTCAAATATTTACAAAGGGTGGTGAAATTTTAAGCATATAGATATTTTAGAATCAAAATTACTCATTAAGTCATACTGAGTGCTTCGTCTCCCTTTCCGCCGCTTTCTGAAAAACAGGTGAAGCAGTCTGTCTACTATTATGTAATTCTAGATGAAATCATATAATTAAAGGGAGATCCAGGAACGCAAAATCAACCCTATATCGGTCATCATGACCGGGATTACATCCTCACTTGTGAAAAAATTAATTAGCATATTATATAAAAATCAATGAACTGGAAAATTAGAAAATAATAATTAGTAAATTACAAATAAAAAAAATAGTAAAATTCAAACAAATACGCATCAAAGAACGTTATGACATGTAAAAGCGAAAAAGAGGCATTCGGATGGAAAGAAGACAAACAGTACAAAGAAATCTGGAGTATGATAAGAAAGTCACAAGTAAAAGCCATAGTTTGAAATGTAAATGACGAAGAAATGCTTTTAATATTTATCCACACTGTAGGTATCGTTTGGCTTTGCGTGATTTTATAAGATCTATGAGCATTTTTGGAGAGCTTTTGTCTAGGTCATATTGCATTTTTTTTTCCATAATAACTACGTCAGTGACTTAACATGCGTGAGGAGGTTTTTGTCGAGGATTATAAGACATTTTTATTCTCATTGTACATATTTTAAATTTCTCTGAACGTTTCACAACACAACTTTACAATTCCATAGGTCACTCATTTACAAGTCTTCTCATTCACACAATAAAACATGTCAACTTAATAGACTGTATAAAACACTTTAACAATTCACAAGACACTTGCTCACAGTACCTTCAGATGTGGGTTTTTCCCATTTCACTTACAAATACTTAGTTTTTTTGCCAATTTTTATGGCTATTATCATTTGTATTAGAAAAATCTGGTTCAGGAATAGTTGTTATAGTTCCTCCTAGCAGAAAATGCGTAAATGTTAAAACTTCAAAATCATCTTCATTAGCAGATAAATTCTGAGGGATCTCGAATTTAAAATTCTTTCACTCTGCGTGACTACAGTTAAATATTTTTCATAATTTAAATTAGCACCACTAACGACTCGTTTAAAATGATATTTAAAGGCTTTTACTGCGGGTTCTTAAAGTCCGCCAAAATTTGGGCATCTAGGTGGGATGAATTTCCAGTTAATATCTTCGCTAGCTAAAAAACCAGGCAACTTTTTGTCTGGATCCTAAACCCTTTTATGAAGTCTCATAATTTCCTTATTCGCACCTTGAAAAATTTTGGCATTATCAGAATATAATTTAGCACTTTTGCCACGGTGGGTAGTAAATCTCTTTAATGTGGCTATAAAAGCCCCTGAAATAAGGTTTGATACAATTTCTAAATGTACAGCTTTGGAAACAAAACATACAAAAATAAATCTTATGTAAAATATCCTTACGTTGATTTCTATACTTTATAAGAAATGGACCACAAAAGTTCCCACCTGCACAATTAAATGGAAAATTTGATCTTACTCGATCTCTAGGCAAGTCACCTGTTATTTGATTGATGGATTAGTTTTTAAAACAAATGATACATTTGTGAACAAGTTTCCGACAGGTAGATCTGCCTTTTAAAGTCCAAAACTTTTCTCTCACATAACCAAGTAATGCTGATGCACCTACATGAAAATATTTAACATGAATATAATCAATAATTAATTAAGTCAATTTGTGATTTTTAGGCATAATAGCAGGATGTTTCTTAGAAAAATTATAACCCGAGTTACCCAATCGTCCTCCAACTCTCATGACTCCATCAGAATCTAAGAACGGATTTAGGGATTTTAATTTACTCTTTAGAGGAACTCTACTTTGTTGCTTCAGACACTTAATCTCAGCTGAAAACTCCTCCTTTTGAACCATTTTATTTAAAACACTTTCTGCATGATTCTGTTCATTTACTTCAAGTGGCCCAGATACTCTGTACAAAAGATTTTGTATATTATTTATGAACCTGAAAACATAACTAAAAATACGAAGAACAGTTATATAATTTTTACTCAAATTAAGTATATTATGAATAAAATTATTAACAGTCACATTAAAAGCAGATAATTTTTCTTTAAACTCGTCACACTGACAGTTTTTAAGTTCTGCTTTCAATTCCTCACATTCCTTGGACACAGAGATTGTTTGCTTAGGATAAACACTGTTATATAGAAATGTGGGACCTTTGAACCACATTCTGTTGTTGACCAATTTATCAGGGTCCACTCCCCGTGAAAGGATATCTGCTGGGTTCTGTTCAGATGACACATGACCCCACTGGTTTATGGATGTGTTCTCTTGAATGATGGCAACTCTGGTCTGCACAAATGTTTTAAGATCCATTGGATCCTTTTGGATCTATGAAAGCACTATCATGGCATCACTCCATAAGAATACTGTTGTTTCCAGTTTCATTGCAGCGAGGACTCTTTTCACTAACTTTGATAGTAAGACTGTAGCACCCAATTCCAGCCTTGGGATTGTAAGGTTTTTCACCGGAGATTTTCTAGATTTGCTGAGTCACCAGTCTAATCATAGTTTCACCAGTAGAACTGCAAGACCTGCAATAAACCACTACTCCAAAGCGACATTCTGAAGCATCAGAGAAACCATGGATCTTTATCTGGAAAGCTTTTTCATTCATAATTCATCCCTTAATATCAATGTTATTGATGTTTTTTTACATATCCAAAAAGTTATGCAATTCTTGATACTCTGCAGTTGGAAGTGTGTCAGTCCAATCAATTTTTAAGCGCCAAAGTTTCTTCTGCATTAATATTTTGGCTTTATGTAAAATTGGACCAAGCACTCCTAAAGGTTTAAATAACCTTGCAATAGTAGATAGTACGCTCCTTTTTGTGTATGAAGTATCAAGCTTCCCTTTGACTCGAAAAGAAAAGCGGTTTTCCAGTGGTTTCCAGGCTACTCCTAATGTTTTGGTTTTACTTGGATTTGAGAAATTATAATTTCCATTGACGCATGGTGATAGTTCTGGATGGTTTGGGCACCATTTATGAAGCAGCATTCCAGATGTTTGATTAATAGCTATAAGTTGCTGTAGCAACTCTTTAGCCTCCTCTAAAGTTTGAGTTCCACATAGCACATCGTCCTTGTAAAAGTTGTCACGCAATACAGAGGATGCAATTGGGAGATAACTCCCTTCATAAATGGACAATTATTTCAAAGTCCTCATTGCCAGATAGGAAGCACTCACAGTTCCATAAGTAACTGTTACTAACTCATAAGTTTTAGGAGACGCGTTAGGTGTATGACTCCACAAAATTCTTTGAAGTTTGCGTTGACTAGGATCTATTCGATACATCAACTTGACATCAGGTGTCAAAGCATACACATGCTTTCTAAACCCTATCATTATCGAAAATAAGTCATCTTGGATGACTCCACTATTGTATTGTGAAGAGTTCAGCGAATTACCATTAGTGGTCAATGTGGAGCAGTTAAATACAACACGCAATTTTGTACTCGTCATCTCACTTAACACTCTATGATGTGTTTCATAGTACACCGCATTGGGTTCTCTTTCTCTCTTTCTGCCACCATTTATCTCAAGTTTCAAATAATCACTCATGAAGTTTTTTTTTTATTACGTTAAATAATCAACGTTTTTGGATAAACGTTTAACGTTTTTGGATATATTTAAATCATCTTCTCGGATTAACCCGCAGTTTTTTTTTTAAATCGATCTTAGTTTCACTAACTTGATCTACGCTACCGCTAGCCACATAACCAAACATTATATTCTGTAAGAACAAACGTGAATTTTGCACATATATTTGTCCAGGCCTCGACAGTTTATAAAAAATTTCTGCTCCTAATAAAATATCTATTTTTCCTGGGACATTAGCATTATAATCAGCTAACGAATCTCAAATATTGTTTGGAGAAATAAATTAGTAATTTTTCGAGCTATTAACATCTTTAATTCTCTATGAAAACTTTTGTTTTTATTCGCTATAATAGTTCTAACGCATCCATTCACTATCAATGATGAATCATTTAAGCACGAGATCAAAGTATTTATTTATTAAGTTGCAAACGATTAGCACTGTCAGAACTTATTAAGCACGTTTGACTTCCAACATCTAACGGACACCTAGCTTCTTCCCAATCACTATTCTTATTTTTAACCAAAACTCGAACAGCTCTTAGCGAAATTTCTCGATACAATTTTTTGATTAAGTTCATAGGACGGGATGGAATAATTCATAAATTCTTAATTTAGACCTTCATGGGCAGACGCTTTTTCAGAACTGTTTATTTCCGCCTTAGGTTTGACGACGTCTCTCGAAAAATGAATTATTTTAAGATGAGTCTTTCCGCAAAAGCAATTTCTACTCTTTCCATCTTTTAACACAACATTCTGAGGCAAAACATTTAAAGCACAGATTATTCAATTTAAGTACTTCAATGCAATCTTGAACTGTGAATGAATCCTAAATCACGGGCATAAATATAGCGCATGATTCTCAATCTTACACATGACACGTTTATAGTTTTTTAATTCTGAAATAAACACACAAGAAATCCCTTTCCGATACCTTGAATTATGAGGATTTTTTGTTTTATTTTATTGGATATCTTCCACTTTTATTCATTGATGACTCATATTTAGGTTTCGCTCTCGAAGAAAAATAAATATCGATTTCTCTTGAAAGTTGTTGTGGTTTAAAAAATGATTCAGCCTGTTTTATTGCTATGTGAGTTTTCAGATCTCGATCAAGGTCACAATTTTTTTTTTATCCAAAACAATCAATTCACATAACGATTTAAAATCGATTACTTTTCGCAACAGACAATAATAATCAAAATTAGCGCATAGCCTCGATGCCAATTGTACATAATTTTCATTAGGTAATGTTTGTGCATTGCGAAAGTTATTTAAAATCTCTTCTGGGGTGGTATTCTTTTAATATTTCAGATTAATATCCTCCTCTTTTATATAAACCAACAAATTTGATACCTTTTCTCCTAATATATTTAATAGTATTTCCGCTATTAACTCTTCTGGCACATTTTGTTTTAAATGCTTTTTCAATTGAATGGAAGAAAATATTATAAGATTCCACTCGAGTAAGCACAGAAATCGTTAAAGTTTTTACGCTTTTAATTAGATTTTCAGTGATTCTGTTTAAGGTATCTTTTTCAGTTATCTTATCTCGATGAGCTTCTTTTTTAAGATTTTCTAATTGTAATTCCTTTTCTAATACGTTAGATTGTTGTTGCAATTGAGCCAATTTAATTTTCTCCAATACTACTTGGTTTCGTTTTCGGATTTACTCCTTCTCTCTCTTTCTTTAATAGATTTCTTTTCCTCAATAATATAATCAACGATATTTTGTACAAATTCAATGACATTAATATACAAATCACAATTTTCAATAATATTTCTTAGGTCAACAACTTTTGCTCCATCGGGGATCACCAAACCCAATTCCTAAGGAACGAGAGTTAATTCGTCTTTTTTTTTTTTTAAATTTTCCAAATATAGACATGGGAAATTAAATTTCAAAATTTCTCTCACCTCCAAAGCAGGATCGATGTTTTGCTTTAGTGCGGCCCTTCTGCACCGATGTGGCATTTTAATCCACGGAAGAATATCACGCTTAATCAATATCACACACTGAAGAGCATCTCTTACTAATTTCACTAAACATAAATAGATCTCACAATTATAAACTTTTGTTTCGTTACTGGTACTTGCACTCCGGTTCGACGAACCAGATGAACGTTTCACAACACAACTTTGCATTTCCACAGGTCACCCATTTACACGCTTTCTCTTTCACACCATAAAACACGTCTACTTAATGGACTGTAACACTTAATAATTCACAAGACATCTGCTCATAGTACCTTCACACATGGGTTTTCTCCATTTCACTCACAAACACGGCAAGAGCTTACTGCTCTTCACAATGGTTACACTAGGATTGAACAGTTATTAAGTTCTTATTGTATAGATATCGCGGTGAGTGCACATGCAGGCGTTTACATTCTCTTTAACTCCTTTAAGATTTCTCTGCTGTCATTAATTTCAAATTGTAGTTATTCGTCTATTAACTGTTGAATGCGCAAATTAGTTGTATTAATTTTTGAGCTATGGAGTAATTCGAAAGTTGTATTGATGCTCCATTGAAATGTCGAATTAAAAAACTCTTGTACTTTTAAGAACATATTTGAGCCATTTCGATCATCTTCGAATGAATAGAAATAATGGTTCGATTAAGGCATTCGACCTGGCTATTTGCCTGTTTCACACCTGTAGTAATATGACGTAGAGAAATATTATTTTTCCTTCGACATAATATGAGTGAAATTCGTCTGCGGTGAATACTGCTCTGCTGTTGGTGATAAGAAAACGCGGATTTCCAAATTCAGCTTTTTGACTGTCCAATTTATTTTATTACTTCAGATGTAGATTTTGCCGGGTACAACCTAAAGAACTCGGTGAAATTGAACCAATACTGCCATTTATTAAAATGCAACAAAATAATTCCTTTAATCAACTTCCACAAAATCCAAATGCATTACTGAGCTCGCAACCCGATTACGATCCAAATCGAAGCACATTTTCGAAACATCCACGTTCGAAAACTTTCCAAAAGTTAAGAGAACGCGAGCTTCTCAAGCTCAGCACTACCTTTGGATTTATAACAATACCTCTGCAGTTCAGCATAGTGTGATGCATTAGCATTCGCTATCCTTCGTCTTAAGTTAAGCTTAAAGTCATTTTTTTTTAAAAAATGTTTGATAAAATAGCTTAAACAAAAACGATTTATTTCACAAAATGTTTAAAGTTGTTAAATCTTACAGTATATATCCAAAATTTGTAACATACAATTGATATTTATTCATTTGTGTGTTTTAGTCAGTTATATTTAACGAGGGTTCATCTAAGCTATAAAGGAAAAGAGTTTAAAAAAACCACATTTTCTTTTTTCTTAATCTCAATAAATCTTAATTGCCAATTTAGGTAATCCTATAAAATCTCATTGGGGTCATCTATTTAATCTGAATATATATATGGTTATAAAAATAAGTTCCACATTTATATTTAGCTTTCATAACAATTCAACAGTAAAAAGAATTTTTAAAAGAGACAATACATTTTCATTTGATTTAATTAAAAAAACATTCAAGTTTTATAATATTTACATTCTTTTCACATATGAATCAAAACAAAAAATTAAATTTTAACAAACACTACTGACATAAATATAAGGACATCAAAAGAATTTCACATTAAAAAATTGTTTACATTTCAAATAAAAATTTTCAGACATATAAGATTTTTTACATTTTTCAATCATATAACAATAAATTACACTCTTGAATTAATTTGCTCTCAAAATTCATCATACCTAAAAGAATATATACATTGTTATTATTCATCATCTTTATGGATTAATATTCTGAATGCAAATGAATTTGAAGTAACATAAGATTTATTATAATACATATTGATAATAAAGGGGGCATATATATTATCAATCAGATAAAAAAAAAATATTTTTTTCAACATTAAGAAATTAAATTCAGAGTTGATCAACTTAGCTTTACAATATAAAGGGAAAAATTAAATCTTATCAAGTTCCTTTGATATGTCATGTGGACATGGCTCTTGGTAAAATTTCCTGAAAATATGCTTTAATACCATTAAAAAAAAAACTTTTAAAAAATATTCAAAAAGAGGCCTGGTTCATTTTAGCTTCGAAGAGACCTGAATCCCAGCTATAAAATTCAGAAAGGTCTTTAATGATTTCAGGTATTTCTCCTCACAGCCTACTCTAACCAATATATATAAATGCTGACCATTACAAAGCGCAACAAAAACTTTTCACCAGCACATTGGATAATTTCGTGAGTGCTTCTAATACTTTAATAAGAATAATTAGAAAGATATTCCAGAGTCATTCAAAAGATGTTCAATGGCAAGTCCACCTGAAAACACGATATTCTAGAATTAAAAAATAATCAGATATCTGTTTTGGCACATAATGGTCTCATCAAGTTATTACATATTTTTGTAGTCTTACAAAGGGGAAGGGATAAATTTTCATTGACAATAGGCTCCCATTTTTAAACAGACACAAATAAATTATGCTTTCATCTTTAAAAGCCCTGGAACCAGGGTCTCTGTAAACATGAATCAGAATTTTTAAAAGGTTTACATTCAGAGACAATACAGTACATCACATTCTTATGAATCTAAAATGTTAATATATTACAAAATGATTAAAATAAGGGATATTTTGGATGTAATCTTGCTGAAATTCTCTTGAAAGAGTTCTTGTTCTTTTTATCCACTCATTTCCCATTATTTTATAACTACTTGTCCATAAAAAGTAGAAGTTCACAAAAATACATCCACTTGGCTTCATTACAACTTGTGTCCCAAATTCCAAGAAGAAATATTAACTGGAAAGAAAAAAAAAGAATTGTCTTTACAGTTTGCAACAATAATCTACATTCTTCATAAAAATAAATTGGTTAAATCTTTGCAAATTTTCTAGTGATAAATTCAACCTTGTTTTATGCAAGACCTTATATTTTATTCTTAGTTTAAAAATTTACTAAAATAAATAATAATAATTAACTGACATTTATTTCAAGGAACACAATTTCTCTTTAAATTTTTTAAGAAATTTAAGACCATGATAAAGTTGTCTTTGACATTTTTATTGGTGAAAAGAGCAAAATAATCATTATGATTTGTTAAAATAATTTAGTTCTAACATTTTCAGTTCTCTGCTAATATATGATACATTAAAATTTTTTTGCATCTAAAAACGAATTCTTAGACATAATTAAAATATTACATAGTATTGTGCTAATTTATATAATTATAATTAATTGGTTGTATATACAATGAAAAAAAATTATTCAATGAAAGATAAAATAAAAGTTCAATTATAATTTGGAATATACAATTTTTACAAATGAAACACAAAGGGAAAAGAAAAAAAAAAAAAAAACTTGTGCAGGAAATAATGTTTCTCCTAATATTTCAATCAAATTATTAGCGATAATCCAACTTATATTCTTAATAAAAAAAATGATGATGGTCCAGTTGATACAATCAGATCGTTCGATAAATTATCCAACCTTAATGGTTACAGTTGGAATACCCAGTTTTTTAAAGTTCTAAAAAATTAAGGGACGAAGTAAGTAAACTAAATCCAATCTATCCTTTATTATAATTTTTATTTTATTTTATCCATTTAATTAAGCCATTCATATCCATAGAGGTTTAGAAAACATGTTATTTGTGCCATCTGCATTTGCATTAAAAACAGATTTATCTTGCATCAAAATAATTTATTAATTATTTTTATTGATACAAAAGATTTGCAAAATTCCAGAGAATATTTAACAATAATACAAAATGATTTAAAATACACAATATACTGCTGCATTATATTTTTTGTCATACGCATTGGCACTGAAAAAGATTAATATTACACAACACTCTTAGTTTTTAATCTGTACTTCTGCTTCTCACATTTTATAATTTAAACTATTACAGATGTTAGTGTCAAACAAGTTTAGAGTTGGATAAAAGTTTTATACTGTGCAATATTTCTTCAATTTAAGGATGATTTCTAAGTCTATTAAAAACTTTAAGGCATATCCCACAATGAAATCTAAATATTATAACTTTAAAAATTTTCCATGAAAACAATTTACCCATTTAAAGCAATCATAAAATGGAAAAATATTAAAAAAAATACAACAGAAATTTATTAAAAAATATATATATCTTTACTTCCAGAATTATTTGCAGCCATGTTTGGAAACATTTAATATTTTATGTAAAGATGGAAGTCCATGTATCAATTTTCATTACAAGGATTATAATACAGAGCTAAAGGAAAAATAAAATGAGATAGTCATAATTCTTCAAAGGAAATGTTTATAAAGCTGTTGCATTTAAGACTTTCACAGTTCACGTTTTGCAGTCTCCACAAGCTTGGGTGCCCACATTGAAGCCTAACCATGGTTTTAAAATTACAAGGCATATTGTCTGTGGTTAGTGGAATTTATATCAGAAATCAACAGCCAGAAAATACATAATACAAAAATTAAATTAAACACACCTAAATACTTATTACCAATGCTATATTTTAATGTTCATATACTTTTTTAAGTATTTCTTAAACACAATTGCTTCCTTAGAAATACATTCAGGGGTACCAATAATAAGAATAAGAGTAGCAATTCTACATTTACTCTTTTTAGAGATTGATGCTAGAATATCCCATCCTGTTTATTACTTTGATTAACCCTAGAATGCTTACATTTTAAGATTCTAATCAGAATAATTCAATGTTTCAAATTTTCTGAAGTTTTTGAAAGCTCAATAACACCAAAAGAAAGGTTATTCAGAGTAATCACTCTGAAATGTGTAAAAAAAACCACACACTTATTATAGTTCTTGTTCCAAATTAGAGAACTATACATAGAATTGTCATGAAAGATAATCTGTGAAATGTGTACAATGAAATCCAATCAAAATAAGAATTTTCTACTTTGATTTAAGACAGCAATTGAACTTTTCATGATTTTTTTTTTCATTACTGAATTATATCGAAAAAAAAATTAAATTTTCAATCCAATTAAACAGTAAAAATTATACGAATTATAGTTACTAGTATTAATTACAAAATTAAAAATAATGTAAATCACTTGATACAATTTTATTCTAAGAATAAAAAAAAAAAAGTTACGAACATTGAGAAGACGCTTCCCTACAACATTTCTCTCACAAAAGAAAAGAGACATTTGCAAAGATTTCATCAGTCAGCCAAGGAAAGTTTAAGCAATGATTATTTAACCTTGGTAACAAAAAAGGTATTTCCAGAAAGTGCTAGAATCTAGTTGATATCTCCACTGGAAAGAAAGTTCTTAACTTTTTCGGTGACATCATACCTGGCTGGAGCACCTATAAATAATGAAGAGTTATGAATCTGGGGAGACTGATCAGGAAATCATTGGGAGTTGGCTAAGTGGATCTGCTGAGGAGTTGTTGATAGCATGGCCAAGCAAATCTGTCAAAAACCATAGAAGACTGCCTTGGAAGTACATAGTATTATGGCAGAGATTTGTATGCAGATTGAACTACAAAGCTGGTGAGCTGAATGTTGCTGATACAACTGTGATTGTCATTACATGTGCGGTTTTTGTTTCTGTATTTGTGCTGATAATCTGTATAAGTGCTGCGATTCTGTTTGTGTTGAGACTGTCCAAGCTCTGCTATCTATGTGTCATCCTAAATATTTGTGAATAATGCAGCATTTGCCATTATCCTCCTTGTTGGATTGATTTCACTCACAAACACCCATACTACTGAGGAATTTTCATAACAGTAATATTTAAATGTTTTCAAACCGGGATTTTATTGAAAGTAATTTATCCAGATTTAAATTTATGTATGTATGCAGAATATCTAATTAATTTATACTATAAATGTTTGTATCCCACTATCAGCATTTCAATAAAAAATGGGCTAAAGATTAAATTCTCATTACTTTAAAGTTGTTTACAGGGAATTGTGTTTGTTGTATCTTCCAAACTGAATAGTATATTCAAAGGATCAATCTAAAAAATAATATCAACTACATACTTCAAAGTCTTTAATTCTTATTTAAAATTTTACCTCGATTTTAACACCATTTAATAGGTTTTATTGAATTAAATATGCTTCACATGTGATTATATAAAACTGTTACCCACAGAAATACTTTCATTCCACCAATTTAATACACAAATCTGATCTGGATCGTGATGATGCTAATTCTCCCTTCAGGGGCAATGGTATCATAAATGTGATAGGACTTCCGATGCCTTGAGGCTTGTGATGAGTCCAGTGTAATTTTAAATCTGGGTGTTTTATTTGATTTTTTAAAAATCATCAGATAGTGGTTTTAGTCCATAATATTGTCGAATAATGTTCCACAGAGCATTGACCAATCATATATTGCTTTTAGTCCCTGATACCATTCTGTTGAATTAATGGAATTTGAACATATAACAACTGATCATGTTGAATTCTTTCAAGAGGATAGAGAATTTAAAGGGTTGTTTAATTGTGGTTTGGGATTTTGTACATATTTTGATGGAATGGGAAAGGATAGAATGTTTATTAGTTAGAGGTGAGTGTATAATTGCTGTCCACCAGCCCAACAGAGTAATTTATATATATAATTATCAAAATGGAGCTATTTTCATTAAAATTTGCAATTTTTTTTTTTTAAATATGAAAATTTCATAATATATCCAAGTATAAATAAGGATAATAAATTGTAAATTTCAGAGTATTTAATTGCAGTAATGATTATATGAATTTTTAGATCAAATCCAGCTTAATGGAGAGAAATGCCTAGTCCCATACAAATATATACTTTAAAGGTGACTGGGCGTGGGAGAGTGCTTCTTTCTCTTTTCATCAATCCTAAACTAGCTAAAAGAAATATGTGATAAAAAACAACATCTTCTAAAATCATCTAAAAAGATTTTATGAATATAGTCCATCAATATCAACCACATTCCTAAAATTAATTAATCTAGACAGATATAAATAATAGTATCAAAAAAGCATATTTACATAGAATGTTTGGCTTATATATTACTAAACCTAGAAACACACACACACACGGAAAATTTCAAAAGTTGTATTACTTGAAAGCAAGAATAAGAGTTCAACTGGAAGAAAAGCCTGTTTTAATGCAATTTGCTTTTCAAGGATTGGTTCCCAATTGTAACTACTTCCGAAATTTCAAAAGTATTCCTGTTTCAAATAATAACAAGACTTTTCTTCAGGGGAAAGGATTTTTGATTTGCAATTAAATTTTTATAACTAATCTTTTACAATAAAAGTTTATTCATATTCACTATGCTTTATTTGGATACACATTTATTAGTTTGGAAAAATATACATTATCATCTTTTCCAAATATCATAGATCAACAATTTTCATTACAAAATAAATACATGCACACACACACACATATATATATAAGAATAAATAAAAATAAAAAAATCTTTATTTTACATATATCTGTTGAATTACCTAGACCCCAGAGAAGTCTGTATAAGAATACAACATTCACATTCTGACTTTACAATTGCTTACTTTATAGGCATCTGTTTATCATTTTGCCTCACTGCTAAGAAGTATAAAAGCAATCCTTCACTTTTATTTCTTTGTAGGATAACACATAGCAAAAATTTTCAAAGAAAAGTTAAACACATAATTCGGTTTAATCCTTGCTCCAAACACAGCAAAAAATGATGAACTGGCTAAAACAACACTTTGAGAATTTCTGGTAAAATAATAAAATGATTTTGAATTTTTAAATAGGAACTATTCCAGCCCCTCAAACATTTCTTTCTCTTTTTGGTTGCTTGATAAAGGCTGTGAATTTATGTAAAGAAACATTTCACCAAGAATTAAACATTCAGTTTCATATTAGATTTGGTGAACATAAATTAATGTGGCTCTTATTACCTATTAACCCTGTTGTGCTTCAGTGATCCTGTGTATGGAACTTCTAATTTGATTTGCTTTGCAATCATTTAAAATCCCCCCAAAATGGATAAAATTAGCTTTGATATTGACTCTAAACTTTCTTTTTCAAATACAGATGAAAGCTCTACTCAAAGGAATCTTTTTTTTTTTTTTGAGGTTTAAGGCATTTTGTTTTTCAAGGAAAGAAAAGTTTTGAAAGTTTGAAAAGTTTTTTGTTTAAGAAATTTTGTTTATTTTTTTGCTATACAAAAAATATTGCTTGCAAAAGTTTTTCTAGGTTATATCATTAGTTGTACTCCGAACTAACTTTTCTATATTAATTTATACTTTAACATGAGAAACATATGAAGAATCGTTGAATCAAGAGAAGTGTTCCACTACATGGAACACTGATCCTCTAGCACAGTTAGAGATCTTATCAACATCCCAAACTGAGCGCAATGATAAGAGGAATATCTGCATTTTGCTTTCTATTTTTCTCTTCTTGGGTATCGAATGACGGGTGAGAGAGTTTGTTATTTATATATATTTTATTTGCAGAAAAAGTGACCAACTGGAATTTTGAGGGATGTTTGAAACAAGAATCGTTTTATCAATAGCTTTATTTATTTTCACCCTGAGCTGCACAATTTTTTTCTCTGTGTTGAATTTTGCTACGTTCAATTTATATAGTTGTGCAGATATTTATATTGTGTATGTATTTAGCTTATTCTTTATTTTTAAATGTAATTGCAATATTTTTGAATAGTTTTTAATTGTTTTGTAAATGCTGTGAAGAGATCTGGAGAGAGTGCAGGATATCATGCCTCCCTGTGATGCACCCTGGTTCACGCTAAATCTGCTACACATGTATAATATAGAGTTTTTTTTATTCTTAAGAAAACACTTCTCATTTACGTGCTTCATTGCAGTGTTCGCTCAGGTGCACTTATCAGAGTGTTATCTAGTGGTGCGGTGTTCCACATCATGGAACACCTTCAAAATTAAAACAGGAAGTGCAATCTTTACAAAATTATACTTCCCCACTTCTTTAGATCTAAGTAGACTAACTACTAATTTTTTTTTGATGAATTTGCAACTTTAAAGGGCAGCGTGCTGGAAAGGGTTAAACAAATTTCAAAAAAACAAATTCAATTAAACCTATTAAAATGCCATTATTTTGAGAGACACAGGTTTGAGATGAGAAATGTTGCATAAGTTAAAAATCATTGGAAAAAGTTGGAAAGGAGTAGGAGGTTCAAAAAATATTGAATAAAAAAATCTTAAAGTAGGGTTAAGTTTACTGTTCTATCCTCACATCAACAGAGTCTCTAAAAGAAATTGAAGTGATATGATTCATAGCATGGATTTGTACAAAGGACAAACAAACACATTAAAATTTATACATTAGATTAAATGGGTAAAATCGACAAGGTTATATTTAAAAAATAAATCAACACATTTATGGTTAAGGAATCGTTGATATTTTTCAATGTACAAATATAACAGTTTGAAAGTTTACTGATAGCTTTCAGTTCAATCTTTAGATCCAGCTCTGAAGCATTTCAAATCAAAGTAACATACAAGATAAAAAGTAACCATGACTGTATTAAAATGCATGATATACTTACGTTTCTCCCATAATATCTTTTTCCTTTACGTTTTTGGAATCCCAATACAAAACAATTTCTTCTCTTTCTTCATCATTCATTTCCCGAATATATAAAATATTATCACAAAGTATCATGAGTTTTAAATTATCTCCAGTTTCTTCATCACCATGGAATGGCTTCACCCACTCCAACTGAAAATATTATACACCACTTTTGAATAAAAATTTATGCGAATACTAATTTTTTTTAAATGATCATTTTAATTCTAAAGCATTTATAAAAATGTAACAATGAAAAATAACATGTAATTGGTAATAATACCAGCACTCTGTCTGAAAATATTCATTTTGCCTTATACAGAGTGCCATAAATTTGTGCAAAATCAAAAGCATCTAAAAAAGTAAAGAATTTCTTAACATGTTTAAATGCAAAAATGATTTTTTAAAAAAAGAATAAACTTATTATTTAAAGAGCAAAGGATATTAAATGAATTATTTATAGAACAAATTAAGGATAAATCAAATACTATATTAAAACATATGGGAAACAATTATCTCTTAAGTTCTCTTTTTTTTTTTTTTATGGAACCAAGTGGGACCAAAGGAATAAATTCAATTCGAAAGATTGAAATCACTTCCTTTTGTTTTTTACTCAGTTTTATGTTTATTTTTAAATTTCCAAAGAAAAAAGACACTAAAAGCAGCTAACATGTTAATGGATATTTAAAGATATTTTGATTGTATATTTGATTTCATAAATCTTCAATTTTTCCAAATTCTTCTTCCCCCCCCAAAAATGTACAGTCTTTTTTCATTTCATGCAACAGCACTCACTAAAACATTAAAATATATTTTGTTGTGCGAACTACCTTTCAAATGTTAATTACTTTGTGGTAAATGGCATGCAACTTCTCATGAAATATAACTATATCAGAGAATGATATCTATGTACACTTCTTTGTATATTAAATAAATGATTATTTTATTTAAACTAAGTATCAAGACAAAAAAAAAAAAACTTTAAATTGATAAGAAAACATAATTATTTTATCAATTAATAAGAAATTATTTAACAGACATAAACATGCAAGTATGATAATGATATGATGTGAGGATGATTTTTGTTGACATGTCCTGTGTTTTAAAACGACAAAAATTTTATGCAGAAACATTTTAATTGGGTATTGATCTATATGTGACAAATCGGTAATTCTATAAACACCATTATGTCACAAAGCCAGGGGCATAGTGAAAAATTCTTTATGGGGGGGAAGGGGTTCCTCCCACTTCAACTCATATCTCAAAAATCAGTACTTGTCTATTATAGCGGCACCCGTCAAATTACGATTACGCCAAGTCATTGCCAAACTCGTGAAGCCTATCTTTTGATGCTGCTTACTTGGCGATATTTCTTAGTCGCTTAGTGATTAATCAGCAGGTGCCACTTTCACAAAACAAATACCCAAAAATCATTTTGAATTCCGTTGTTTGATTTCAAGGTGAAAAGAATGTTCATGTGGAGTACAGAATTTTGAATGCTAATTTTTTCTGAAAAAATACATAAAAAAAGTTTATTTTGAAATTTCAGAAAACAGCAATCATTATGGGATGGGGGAGGGGTTATTTTATCCATTATTTCAAAGACATTACAAAATATCCACACAAATTGCATAAATCAATACATAATTCTCAATAAATATTTTGATATGATTGCCAAAATGTACACAGAAAAAAAATCAAAAAGAAAGCTATCAAATTTCAATATGATACATTATCAATCATGTAAGAATACCCAATTACACGGTGTCATACTTATTTTCTTAAATTTTTTTAATAAGTAAATATCTAAATGATTTGAGTTTTAAAAAACCAAATAAACTGACCTTCAAATTCATTTTGGAATCGGTAGACATAAGTTTGCCATAGAAGTCCCTTCCATAATTGAGTTTTACAACTATCCATTTACCTACCAATCCATCCAAAAAAGGTAATGGATTTGTAGCCTACAATAAAATTAAGATATATTTCATTTCCACAAAAATATATAAACAACAATAAAATATTAATTTTATTATTAACGTGACTAAAAGCAACACGGGTGCTATTGGCGACAGACTGCGTAATTCTGAGCCTCTGTAAAGTGACATGGACAAGACCTGAGTTGGCATATCCCTCTCATAACTTCCACACCATGCCAACATGCAGATTTTGGGCCCTGACAGATTTAATGTGTATCATCCACGGTTACACAGTGGATCTGTAATGGCATCAAGACTCGAACCTATGACTTGACAGAAACCACAGGTCACAACTCCTCTACCATAACCATTAGGCTACTGTGGCCAATAAAGAACAATAAAACAGTACTCTTTGATTATATACAGTCTCTTAAAATGTCACCAACTCATAAGTTATTTTAAGAATTGGCAAGAAACATTTCATTTCAATCTATTAATATGCATAGAAACTATATTATTCACAAATAATCTAAAAAGGTTTTTTAAAAAAGTCATAAATGTTTTCTTAAAAAAATTGTACTTATAGTTTCTGAGAATCTATTTCAATTAAATTCATCTTTTAGGAAATATATTTAAAAAACACTAATTTCATATTTCTTTACGCTTGTATAACACAATTATTCTGAAAAAAAACCGAAGACTACCCAAAAAGCTAGTCTATTTTTTTTTAAAATTATATAATATATAATCAATTCATTGATTGGTATTATACATAAAAATTATATAATGTGATTATATAAAATATTCCAGTCTTTGTTTATTCAAGCATATGTGTCCATTGACTATTGTGAAATGCATACCAAATGTCGAAAAGAGTGGAATGGATAGTAGTTTAATAACCACATCTGGTGTCATTCAATAAGGAAATTTGAAATTAAAATATAGAAGAAAATCATATGCACTCGAGACAAGTTATGCAGAGTACCCAATCTTGTCTACCCTTAAAATATAAATATAACAATTTCCTTTCTCTAAAATTTGTTTAATAACTTTACAGCTTTGGATAGTCAATGTTTCTGTCATTGTTAAATAACCAAAATTGTCAAGAAATGAAACCAATGAATAAAAAGGATTGTTAACTTTTCGAAGGTCGATTTTCAAAATAGTTTTTCCTTTAATACAGTGGCTTCAGTAAAATTAATTTAATTATATTTTTGGGTATTTATCATATTTGTGTTTATTTCCGGTTAAAGTCAGGAATCGGGTGTCCCCTAGGCGATTAGCGCCTTTTGGGAGCGATAATTGGCGATTTAGGTTATGGTAACCCTAAGCAAACTCAATGCTTCAATCACGCTCGTTTGGCGACCTATCTAGGAAGTCGCCCAGTTTTGTCGCCAATCTCCTAGGGGATACCCTATTCCCGACTTTAACCTTATTTTCAATATGTGAGAAAATACAAACACACATTTATCTTTTTGCTCAAAAAATAGTTCACATAAAAAGTTGTCTCAATGGCATACATTCTAAGTTTTGTTTGGTACTTTTCCATTCCGCCAGCGCAAATCTTGCCAAAGCATACTTTACTGGCGACAACACACAGTATACACATAAAAGAGATGTTCCGTTTAGCGTCGGTTTTAATATTTTTATTTTAATTAGGTTTAATTATTAATTGACTTTATCGCATGCGCTGGATAAATGGAAAATTACAGTTAATTTTGAATGTTAAAGAACGTACTAACTTACAATAATCAAACAAAACATACTGAGCATCAAGATGCGCATATCTGTCATATGAACAATAAGATCCATTAATTATCCTAATAATATTTTAAATTAACTTCATAAAATACAACAAGGCAGAATAATTTATATAATGGATAAATCTTACTTGTAAAGCCATTGTTTTTCACTTCCAGATAAGATGAATAGTTTAAATACAGAAAATTAACGGGACAAAGAACTAAACTAGCGTCTGATGTACCCAAAAGAGATCGATAACGGGACGAGTCTACTTAAATCACAGGGATTGGAGAAACTTATGAGGTGTTGGGGAGACATTACTTTACGGGATTAAAGATTTTTCCTCGCCAAATCCTAATTTCTAGTTAAAGGTTGATTGCCAAGGCGTTGTCCTTAGGAGGAACCAGTTTGCAGCAAACATGCGTAAGACTATCTGCGGCGAACACACTGTTTTATGTTGACATTTATCATTTTTCAAGCGATCTTGTTTTCTGAAAAGTGTTGCTGGTTAAACTGCGTTCTAACTATCTTCTTACTGTTTATAAGAAAGTTTCCTTTGATATTTTAAATGGAACACTATTAAAATGAACCGCATCAAAGGAAATTTGAAGAAATGCTCACCAATTTGAAGAATAAAATTGAAGTTTTGTAGTGAAAGCTAAAGGACATTAGTTAAAAGTAATTTGAATCGAATAAAAACAAATAAGTAATATAAAAGTTTTAAGCAAAGTTTTGCAAAGAACAGATTTAGCTACCCAAGGTGCGCTTTTTTTTATATATATATATATATATAATTATCATTACATCACTCAATTAAATATGAGAACTAGGGTAAACGATGAAGTATCGAGAATTGTCAATAGTAAACTTCTCCGGTATTAAAATTAAAGGAAACAATTAATTATTAAATTGAACATATTTAAGCTAAATGTAATTAAAATTGAAGCAAAGATAAAAAAAAAATTGAAAAGTAATTAATCTTGTACGCCTAAGGTAATCCACCTAAAACAATAGCCCCTTAGGTGGTTAATTAAATTTTAAGGTATGTGCCTTCTCAAAAATAACCATTTTCGTGAAAACTTAAGAGTTTCTTTATTATTTTTTTTTTATTATTAAAGCCCACATATGTATGATTTCAAAATGGTTTGCATTTGTTTCTAGAGTAATTAGTTATTGCATTAATGTAAGTATATAATATTTTAAGAAAAACTAAAATCTTTACATGCATTTTCTGGAAAACTGCGATTTCAATTTTTTTTTATAAAAAAAAAAATCTCATTTTTTAAAAAGTATTTCATATATTGATATCAAATTTTACCACAATGTTCTATGTATCTCTAGGTATGTTGTAAACCTCACATAGGGCTTTTAATTATATAAATATTTATATTGGTGCTATTTTTATTTTAAAAAGTGATATATATATATATTTGTAAAATCATGTTGTGTTTATAAGGTTTTGTTTAATTCAGCAAGTTTAAGAGAAACTGCATTTTTTCTGCTTCACAACACACATATATGTATATTGAATATGTTGTTGTAACAAAAAGTGAAATAAATATATATTAAATAGAATTTGTTATATGAACTTTAGCATAAATATCATTTTTTATTAAATTTGAAACAAATTTGGCCAAAATTTAAAAAAAAAAAGTTCATTAAAATGACTTTAGAATTTACAATTTAATAGACCATTGTAACTAAAAACATAAGTGGTGCACAGAATATAAGTACCTACAATGACGTCTTAAGGCATGGGACAACTGGGCCTGGTTCCAAAGCCTCGCCTTTGGGGGATCGTCTCGTTCTCTACTGGATCTC
Organism: Nephila pilipes; assembly: GCA_019974015.1. Lineage (NCBI taxonomy): Eukaryota > Metazoa > Arthropoda > Arachnida > Araneae > Nephilidae > Nephila > Nephila pilipes. The sequence goes on from BMAW01013997.1 coordinate 69,348, forward strand.
AATAAGATCATGATCACAACGGTAACGGTAACGGCTAAAATTACGAGGTACCTATTTTAAAAATTAAAAACTTACCCTCTCATCATAATTTATAATTAAAGAGCATAATTAGTTAAAGTTTATCAGAATTGTAAAAAGCTATCATAATTAGGATCAAGGCAACAAACGCCTGGGCGTTCGGCAGAGTGAGGAACTGCCGAAACAAAGTTGGAAAGTAAAGTTACGAAAGCGCGCATTGCTTTTGGATGCTGTAGCCGTAAGCTAAGAAGCATATTTAGCAATGGGCGGAGAGTAGATTAAGGGGTGGGACATCAGTTCGAAGACGAAAGCGACTTCGAGAAAGCTGTTGTCCGCGGGATTTTGAGAGGTTATAAAAAGAAAAATTAAACTATTGAATTAAAATGAATTAAAAAGAAATGCTGTTCCGAAACCAATTTAAAGGAAAATTTAGCTATTTAAAATTAAGGGAGATTTTAAACGCGAGGAGAATGAGTCGAAAAGTAAGAATTGAGCAATTTGGAACTATGCTCCAATAGCGACGTCTGGTAGAGAAAACTGTTATTACCTTAGAAAGATGATGATATTAGTTGTTTACAATTGGAAAAGTGTTTAAATTTTCAAGTTTTCAAAAAATTTAAAATTTTGAAAGTGATCGACAGTATTACGCGAGGTCCATTTTGACCATGGGACTTTGCCACTTATCGATGTGAAGTCCTGAATTTTGAAAATTAAGCAGGATTTCACTAATGAATTGCTTCAATGCGCTCGCAGTCTTTTTAGGACTGGAAAGTGAATATAGGAGTGTCCGAGCGCTGCTCTGGGTCTTTTCTGCGAAGATGCAGTGCTTGCATCATACGCAGGGAGCTGTTGAAGCGATTCATTAGGTATTTGAGGGATCCTATTAAAGAAATTAAAAGATTGTTTTTTGATGAACTCTAGAATTGGTTCAATTTTAAGGTCGTTATGCAGGACTTCGTTCCGAACAAACCAGGGAGCATTTAACATTTTCCTAAGGTGGATGTTTTGAAAGACGTGCAGTCGTTTCAGATGGGTGGCCGCCGCAGACGCCCAAATAGGCGACGCATACAACATGATCGGTCTTAAGATCGACTTGTAGAGCAAAATTTTGTGCCTGATCGCCAGCTTGCTCTTACGAGAAATCAAGCGTGTGAGCAATCTGCTCATTCCGATAGCCTTTTGATAGGTTTTTCGGATATGGTGGGAAAATGTTAATTTTGCGTCTAAAACCAACCCTAGGTACTTGTATTCAGTAACCCAGGGGACAGGTTGATCGAAAATGGTGACTGCTGGCAAATTGCCAATGCACCGTTGTTTCGTAAAGAGGAGGCAAGCGCTTTTGGATGCATTAACTTTAATTTTCCAGTTAATGAGCCAGAGCTGTAAACGAGATATGTACCTCTGCAATCTTTCAATAATTTTCCGATTGCAGATGTCTTGGGACATAATGGCAGTGTCATCGGCGTACATCGCCAAATGAATGTTGGAAGCCTTCGGGATGTCATTTACGTACAAAGAAAAAATTCTTGGACTTAAAATCGATCCCTGGGGGCCTCCACTTAGGATTGGACGGGGGGAGGAGACTGCATTTTCGACTCGAACCCGAAAACTACGAGAGTCAAGGAAAGAGTGAATAATTTTGATAAGTTGGTCCGAAATTCCAAGTCGCATCATCTTGGAAATAAGCCCATCGTGCCAAATTTTATCAAAAGCTTTGGCAATATCTATAAAAAGCATACCCGTGGCCTTATTATTGGAAAAGCCGTGCTGGACCGTCTCAGTAACTGTGTTACTGTAGAGCACTTTGGAACAAAACCATGCTGCTCTGGAATAACAATATTCCTGGAATTGCAGAACTGGTCCAGGCGATTCAAAATAACAAATTCGTATGCTTTGCTCAGCGAGCTGAGTAACGATATGGGGCGATAATTTTGAGGTTTAGAATCATCCGAATCAGACTTGAGAATGGGGACCACCACGGCGATCTTCCAAGCCTTAGGGAAGTAGCAGTTTTCCATAAGAAAATTAAAGAGCAGCGTGAATAAGAAAATAAATTTAAGAGGTAGGTTTTTAAGGATGCGGTTTGAAATTAAATCCAATCCCGGAGCCTTTTTAATTTTGGTTTTATGAATAAAGTCCAAAATTTCGCTAGCCTGGACTGGTTCCAGGTCTAGGCATGTGGGGGAGGCCAAAAACCTTTGGACTTCACGTTTAGTGTGAGCTGAGAATCTGGGATTCTCGTCTTCATTTGGTTCGAATTGTTTTTGAAGGCTATCAGCTATAACTTCCGCCTTTTCAATAGGAGCTACAGCAACACTGCTAAGGGCGCCTTTCAGGGGCGGAATGGTGTGAAAAGGCTTTTTGAGTCGGGAGGTTTCCCTCCAAAGGGTGTTTGAGTCAGGCGAGAGGCCTTCAATGTGTTTTTCCCATCTGGATTGGGAAAAGTGTTGAATATCTCGTTTGATCTCATTACTGAGTGCACGGAGTTCAGATTTAAGAGCCGGATTCCTACATCTTTGCCAGACTCTCCGTACATAATTTTTGTGACGAATTTTATTTCTGATCTCAATAGGGAGTCTCAGAGGAGGTGGTTTAAATTTTGGTTTTGAGGCCGTCACAAGTGCCTCAGAAATAAATTCACCAATTTTGTCGATAGATTTTTCAATATCTTCATTGCTGGAGGTTTCAGGAATGGGGAGGGGTTCTGAATTTAAAATAAATTTAAAATTCTCCCAATTGGTAGAGAGTTGCTCTGGTAATTTCAAAAATGCAGAGTTTGTATTAAGAGTCAAAATGACCGGTAAATGATCTGAACTCAGATCATTAATGACTCTTATATCATAATTGAAGGGAATATTTTTGAGGATTGCAAGATCAATAATAGAATCCCTAGCCCCCGGCCGGGACCTAGGGTTTATGTGCGTAGGGGTGTACGGTGCAACAACCCTAGCACCAGGAGTTCTGCTTATAACATTTTTGAGTTTTTGGCCAAAAGTGTTTGATCTTGAATCATGCCAGTCTTTATGACGAGCATCCATGTCTCCAGCAATGATTACGTTTTGACCAGAATTGAGAAGTTTAATGAAGTCCTCCTCTGGAAAATGGCATCTATTTAATGGGGTACAGCGAATATAAGCAGAAATTATTCGCAGTGATGGATAATTATTAATTTTGATTTCGATAGCAGTTGCATCTGTATACTGTAACCTCGGCAAGAGGACTCTGCAATGTTCATAATTATTTTTACAGTATAAAGCGGTGCCTCCGTCGATACGAGGAGTTAAAGTTATTCTATCGTCTTTGTAAAGACGATAGTTGGCGATCTGGGGTTCGTGCCCCGGTTGGAGCTTTGTTTCTTGAACCAAAAACAGATCAAAATTATGCTCTGTGACGAAGTCTCTGACTTCGTCAATCTTGGAACGCAAACCATTTGCGTTCCAGAACCCAAGAGAAATGTCATGCACGTCACGATTGAATATTAATGTTGGGGAATAGCGTGATATGCGCGCCCATGTTTAAGAGCGACATAGGCTTCAAAAATAATACAAGCCTTGTCGTCGGCCGCAGTGACCTGGCGGAGGGCAGGGAGACACTCCCTAAATGCCCGAGCAAATAATTGCTCATCGACATTTGCGTCACTAGCAATAGATATTACGGCACGGAAAATTTCCCCAAAATTTCCAGTGCTGGGAGTAGCCGTAGGATTTGGAATAGGGGCAACATGCTCTGTAACCTGTCCGGTCAGAATTTGAGAATAAGAAATTTGGGGCGTGGCCTGTCGATAACTCTCAATAGGACGCTGGTTCTTGGAAGAATTAACATTTTTTGTTTTAGGGTTAGAGTTTTTTAAATTTTTGTTTAAATTTTTCGGGTTTGAGTTTTTACCCTTTGGGAATCGGGGGCACTGGCGCCAATTCGCCGCGTGATCCCACCACAGTTTGCACATCGCAGAGGAGTGTCAAAGTCATTTGGGCAATCTCGTGCCCTGTGCGCCCCAGCGCATTTGACACACTTGATAGGGAGGTGGCAAACCTCAGAGGAATGAAAAAAACCCTGACACCTCCAGCATTGAGAGGGGCGTTTATTCCCCCTGTAATTTTCAATGATTATTTGAGTTCCGAACATTTCAGTAAAATTGTAAATTTGTTCGGCCTGTTGGTTGTTAATTAACTGAAAGTAAATCAGAGGCATTGGAGCCTTGGTTTGGAATTTTGTAAGGCGTGAAATTTTGTGTACTTGAAAGCCTTCGCTTTCAATTTCTTTTTTAATTTCCTCTAAATCTGTAGTAGATGGAAGGCCTCGCAAAATTAATTTGAGAGGACGGTCTGATTTTAACATATATGATTTAAATTCCACACCTTCGGTGCGGAGAAAGTTTGCCAATTTTCTGTATTCCGTCTCATGGTTGACAGTGAGACGGAGGAAGCGGCCGCTGAGTTTGCTGTAAAGCGAAGGCGCTTCCAAACGTGCAAAGGAGAGGAGTTGCCTCCAATCTCCTTTAGGAGTGATGAAAAAATGTGGGATTTTTTTTTGTTAGGAGTGGTGGTGGGGTTCACTGGTTCCCCAGCGTCCTTATCCTCACTAATTTCAGTAATCTCATCTCCTTTGGGTTCGTTAATATTACCATTCTTCACGGTAAGATGCTTGGAAGGAGCAGAAAAGCCATCTTCATCGGCAGAACGCTTCTTAGCGTTATATTTCTTTGATGCTCCGCCCTTAATTGGAGATTTAGGCTTGATTGGAGATTTGGGCTAAGCACCGCCCACTTTCGGGGGATTGGCTTGGCCCACTTCCGGAGAATTGGCTGGAATATGGCCGCCATTATTCTTCGACGCCATTTTCTTCATTCTTTTTTCTTCTTTCTTCCTTGCAGCTTCTATAATTTTATCCAGAATAGCTGCAGTAGCAGGTAGTTTGAAAAGCGGAACTTGAATTTTACTTTTGATGGTCGTAAGTTGAGCATATACTATGCCCAATTCTGCGTGTGCCTTCGAGAAGTCCGTTGGGTTTTGATACGATGCGGCGCTCAAACGCTTTGCCCATAAAGCGTAAAGGTCTCGTAATTGTATTAGTTTCCTAATACCTTCTGCATTTTTGACGAAGAAGTTGTTGATTTCGTCAGGTGAGGCTTCTGGGTTGAGGCGAACTGGAGTAACGATGTCTTCATCAGTTGCCGGAACGTCATTCGGATGATTTTCTTCAGTCGAATTCCCCGGAAGAGGTGTTAATTCCGTGGGAACGGCTTCACTAATTTCCATGGTCGAAGCCATGGCTAAACGCCAAGAGAAAAACTATACTAAATGCGCAATTTCCTTCAACACCAATGGTGAAAAAGGGAAAAAATAAAACTTTCAAAATAAGAGCTCAGGAACAGTCGTCTGCACTAGTCAGAGTCAGGAACCGGAAAATCTCATGATCACAATAATTTTAATCGTCAAATTTTATTCCCGGACATGAATGATTGCATACAGTTACTTCTATATTAAATATATCTCTTTACAATCTTTGCTGAGAATCAGGGAAAATATTTGTTTTATTTCTAAAGCGAGATATCTCCAATTTAAATTTATAAAAATGCTGCTGTGGGAAGGACAGTCACAGACAGACACTCTTTCCAGCGACTTATTATTTATTTGCACACGAGTTAAGGATCGCTCATGAATAGATACACTTACGTCCTCAACAGAAGTGACAAAAACACATTCCCTATTTTATGGCTGACGTCAGGGCTTATAAAAAGAAGGTTGGAATGACCTTGAAAGAAATCACATTTTTTCGAGGAAACGAGTGGCTTTCAGTTCTAGATTAGCAATTCCTTCCCTTAAATTTAATTCCTTTGAAACAGCAAAAGGTAATTATGTTTTTATTTTTGAATTGTATTTCTTTGAGATTTAAGATAATATACAAATACTTATATCGTATTAAAAAAATAAATTAATATGTAATTGCATTTGCTTTATTAACATAGAGTTATAAAAATAATATCCAGTTTAAAAAAATTCTGCTCTTTTTTGTAAATTTTCTCTCTCTCCCTCTGAACAACAGGAAATAATCTCTTAATTTTTTTTATAAATTTTTATATTGATTAATATGCATAAGTGCGCGCTTCCTTAATTTTGAATGCGCTTTAATTTTTCAAAAGAATTTTCGATGTGTATTGTAATTCTGAGAAATATATTTTTATTTGCTTCTAATTTGAAAAGTGTTGTTTTGCTCGTTTAAAAATTCAAATGACAGTTCTTTTTTATTATTATTGAAACTCAAATAAAAGAGAACACTTATTAAACGAATATATTACATTACTACAGAGAGTAGTAATGTAATATAATTACAGAAAACGATCATATAACAGGAATTCTATAGTACGATTTGATAATTAGATAAATAAATGCCTGTACAATAATTTAATGTTATCAGAGTAAACATCAAAAATGGAGGAATTCTCATCCAACACTGTGTGACGCCCGCCCGACCCGGGCGTCATCTTGTGCCATCACTAGATTCTATTATTAAACACTACGACACAAATAATTACAGAATCATCAAAACAACTTTTATACAATTTATTAACATATATTTACTATGACAACAACTGCCTATGCTCTTCCGGGTAAGCTTTCTAATACTTTAGTTCAACCCACCAATAGTAATCTAACAGACTTTTACCACTAATCCTTCCTCGACCGCAACTCAAACTCTGGATCAACTGTTGAAAACACTAGGAAATATCCTTCTAGCAGCAATCTTTACCCGAAACCTCTATTCCTTCCTCTTATCTATCACTTCAGCTTCACCTCTCCTACAGCCTCTCTCTTTCAACCTCTCTACCTTTTCAGCCCCTCTTTCAGATACCTTTTTTACTTCCTGTCGGAGTTTATATATTTCTTAACTCAACCACTTCACTTCATTTCTAACTGCTTTACATAATAACTTTACGTATCACGTTTCATTTTTGGTTGGGCAAAGGTTGTTTAGCGATAGCAATCAATCTCAATTAAAAGTCCCCAAGGTTAGTGAAGAGAAACCGCGAATAGACCAGTGTCACAACTGGACAAAGTAAGAGATTTTTAGTATATAAGACTCCTCACAAGAAATTTTCTATTTGCGTTTGTATGTTTAATCAGATATTCCTGCAGAATTTGTTATATAAACTTTAATTTTAGTTCTTATACTTAAAAACTTATACTGTATTTATACTTTATCACTTATTAATACTTTATTACTTAATAATACTTTATCACATATTGGTATAAAATACTTTTACTGAAAATTACTTACATAAATATAATTCTCCTAATTAATAATTTATATTTTAATATTCTTTATTTTATGGTATCTATGACTTCCTTTTTATCATAATTCTTTGTATTAGCTATCGCTTTCGATTTAAAGTCAAAATATAACAATAATCCAGAATAGTGTAACATATTTTTTAACCTCAATGAAATAGAAAGGGAAAAAAAGATTTTATGCTAAAAATTTATATACATTTTCTTTATAGTTAACACTTATTAAAAAATACATGATGCATTGGAGTTTAGATTTTGTAGTTTGGGTATTCTTATTAAACTGTTTAAAAAAGGTTTTTGGTGCAATTTCGTATTGATATATAACAGGGCAAACTATTCTGAGTCGGTTTCCGCCCTTATTAAAATTTATATTTTAATAATAATTAATCACTGTACAAAATTCGTAACATTTCTTTTTTCGTACTCATTGAAAATATTTAATTAACATTGTAGATCCTTAATAAATCAAATTATTTGATTAAAAAAACAAAGTAGCCGAAACTGATGATACTCAAACAGGAAAGTGGGCTACATATTGTAAAGGGTAACACTTATGTACTTGAACGATAGGGAAGGGCAATAAAAAAGGGGTCATAGAAACGTTGTTACAATTATTGACCATAAAGTGGACATCAAACTCCTCGTTATCTTTAGTTTTGAACAAAAATAGCAGGGGATTGAGAGGTATTTGCGAATCGAGCACCGATTACTGGTGGGGAACGAACAGAACATATCCCTAAACTTTTGTAAAAGGAGATGTTTCTAACACTGTGAAGTCATTTTCTTTCATCATGACAGTGTGTCAGAACATAAAATCATCAGAAAATGGAATAAAATAAACGTAAAATTGGAAAAATGAAAGCATGAAAAAAAGTGTTTATTTCAAAGTCAAGAAAATAATGAAAATTAAAAAAAAGTAAGAATACACATATAATTTATCTTTTATGAAGAAACTATTTACCTTCGGTCATTACAACCACTACTGCACGAGTACTTCGCCGTTTCTTTGGATACGCCCATTCCCTTTCCAGAAGAGAGAGCTTTCTTCTTTTTCAAGTTTATATTTCAATCAATAGGCCCCTTAAATATACGCCTGATTCGGTTTGTATTCAATAGATATGTTCCCGATGAAATACGAGTCAAAAAATTCATGTATAAAAAGTATTGCATCTATGGAAAAATAAATCACTTCCAATCCTAAGACACAGAAAAAATAATACAACAAACCATGAATTTCGTATAAAAAGTATTGCATCTATGGAAAAATAAATTACTTCCAATCCTAAGACACAGCAAAAATAATACAATAAACCATGAATTTCTATGTTAGGATCTCATAGATTTCATTTCATAACGATTGTACAGATATCATATAAAGTAAAATATCCTTTAAAAAGGGGGAACAACGTGCCACTAATTCATGAACAAAAAAAAAAAAAAAAAAAAAAAAAAAAAAAATTAGGTAATATAATATAAGTTAGACAAAAAGATTTTATTCGTTGTCCTTTTCTGACAGCATATGTATACGTTTGTGCAAGGCTGCAACATCATTGCAATCATTAGAAATGTCTTGGTTATAGCCTTCGAGCTTCATTTATGAAATTCTTTCTGAAATCTCTTGTACAAAATTAGGATAAACCTTTTGTGGTGCCCATATTTCAATAGATTTAAGAACAAATAAGTATAAAATAAAAAGATTTAATCACATCTATAACAAAGTTATAAGTACATATTTTAAGCCACCACAATAACTTTCGAATTTCACAATTGCTTTTTTTTTAAATTATTCCAGATTCAGGACAAGTTATAATGAAACGTTTTGAAAGTGGAGCTGCGAAACGCAAAATATCAAAGGAAAAGCAGGAATCCATTGATAAATTACCGAAACTCACCCAAATTTTCATTAATATAAAATTCTATATATACATCTATCTCTACCACTTTTTTCAGTACATCCAATAATGTACCTGAAGTTGAAGGTCAGGGAGGAACAAACAGTTTAAGTATTTGAAAAGGTACTATAAGATCTACTGAAATAAGTACAATAACCGATGACATCTCAAACATTTTTTATTGCAAATACAGATCCAAAGCTGTGGCCTTCATATATTGACAAGGATTTACAGTCTTACTGAGTTAAGAAAGGTAGGTCAGTTTGTTCTAACAAACATGATTTTGAAAAATCGGCACGTATATACAACGAACCAAATTATAAAAATAAAGCAAGATATCTATCTACGATATTGTTAAAAAAAAAGAGATACACAATGGTGAGGTTGTAGACCGTGAATGGCTCATTTATTTTCTGTCTCAAGCCACAGCCAGAAATTTAAAATTGATAGAAACGTTTTTACCGATAATCGATTCTTTAATTTGCAATATATAAACGAGTAGTAAAAAAACATTAGGAGCTTTTTGAAATGTTTGGATTTTTTGAAAATATTTCTAATTTGTACGAAACAGATATTAAAATAGCATGCGAGAAAATATTAAAAAACTTTACGACAAAAACATTGTTGGAGAGGAACTAAACTTGAAATGTCAAAGTTTCAAGCCATATATGATACGAAAAGCTGAAGAAAAAGTAAAGAGAAGAAATAGATAAAAAAAAAAAAAGAAAGATTTATAACAAATATAATTCTAAAAATGCAGATGAAGATGAAGAACAGTTGTTGGATGAGAGGACTGGAATTGGGATCAATACACTCTATATGTACATGTATAAGGAAAGGCTATTCAAGGTGTTTCCTATTATTGAAATAATAATGAGAATTTTCTTATGAATGATGATTACTAACGCGAGTGGTGAGAATTCCTTTTTAAAACTCAAACCGGTCAAAAATGAATTGAGAAATCGTATGACTCAATCACGTTTGAATAGTTTAAGCTTGATTAATATTGAAAATGAAATATTATTAACAATTGATTTCGAAGAGCTAATTAATGATTTTGCAAATTTAAAATGTAGAAAACGAATATTGACATAAAACTTCATTTTACTATGGATTGCTTTTATTAAACTGTACATGTGTATACACTAAATTAGATTAAAGGGTCACAGATGGGGCCTGTTTTTTCATAAGGGCCCAGGTCCTCAAAAAGTTTTAAGACGTCCCTAAGTACCTAGGGTTGCTTCTAGACTCAAAACTAACCTTTGCCCATCACATCCAAGAACTTCACAGAAAGGCTACAGGAATGAGTAAAACGCTCTCTCGCTTGATTTCTCGAAAAAGCAACCTGGCGATCAGGCACAAAATGTTTCTCTACAAATCCATCTTGAGACCAATCATGTTGTATGCTTCACCCATCTGGGCGTCAGCTGCAACAACACATCTGAAACGACAGCACGTCTTTCCAAATTTTTCTTCTTAGGAAAATGGTTAATGCTCCTTGATTCGTTCGGATCGAAGTCCTACATAAAAATTTAATAATTGAACCAGTTTTAGAGTTCATAAAAATACAATCAAACACCTTTTTTAATAAGATCCCTCAAATTCCTAATGAATTGCTTCAAAATCTTCCAGTGTATGATCCAACAATTGCATCACGCAAAAGAGACCTAGAGCTGCTCTCGGGTATCATTATCAGCACTTCTCAGTCCTAAAAAGACCGAGAACTCAATGAAGCAATTCATTAATGACATCCTACGCGTTTTAAATTCTTATAATTGTAAGACTTCAAATCGCTAAAATTTCTCTCACCTGAGCTACGAGGTGCTACGTGATTAACTTTCGATAATTTTTCTAAGTTATAAAATCTTTTTCTAAATAGTTTTTTAAAAAAAATTCATAGAAAAACCAATTTCATTTCTTTTAACAAGAATCAACTCACCATATGTCACCAGCTATGCTAGCATCATCGTACAAATCTCTCATTCCAAGCATCATTCTCCTCGCGCTTTAAAATTTCACACATTTTTTGGCCCGTCCATCTCAAAATTTGGCATCGAACACGGCATTTAAATTTTATTTCATTCAATTTTAAAGATTTTTTTTTTATCTTATAAAACCTCTCAAAATCCCACCGATGACAGGCAAAATCGAAGTCGTTTTCGTCTCCAAACTGAAGTTCCACCCTTTTTAGCTCTTTACCAATGCTGTAGGCGCTCCGTTAGCTCACTTCCATGGCGTCCAATCGCAATTCAGACTCTCACCTTTGTCTCTTCACAAACTTTCAGCAGCCCTCACTATGCTGATATCCTAAGCTTTCTCTGTCTTGACTCGAAATTACGATTGATACTTAACAATTAAGAAATTTTAACTAATTCAGCTCTTTATTTTTATTTAATATGATGAGAGGGTAAATTTAATTTTAAATAGGTATCTCGTAATTGTTGGCTGTTGCAGTGTTGCACAAATTTTTTTTTCAACCGATGAAAATTAAAGAGAAATACGGCATAATTTCACAACAAATATACAAAAAAGGAAACTCGTCTACCATAACAGTTTTGGACCAAAGAAATGAACGCCGGTAGAAATACATCGCAATCACGGTTAATTATGTTCATAGCTTTGCTAGGCATTGCTTAAATTTTCAAGAGCTCAGTAAAAGGTTTCTTCTTGCGAGGTATAAATACGAGGGATATTCCGAAAGTAATTTCGTAATTTTTTTTGAAAGAGCACATAATACACCATATAAAAGATACAATCTCCAGAAGAATCCACATGCACCATCCTGCCCAAGACTTGACTTACAACATGGTCGGCAATAAAGTGCACGTTGTTATCCGGTATGAACCAGCAAGTGGAACTAGTCATCCATGAATGCCTGCAGACCATATATAGAGAACAGATCATGTATTGTCAAATGATTTGACGCTGGTGTTGCATGTTCAATGAAGGAAAGAAAAGTGTGGGCGTCCTTTCACATCCACGAATGAAAACAACATTTCTAGAATATGGGTTGGGATGTTAGCGGATAGGCACATAATAGTATCAGATGTGGAGTTCTCGTTACGTATTGGTCGTGCTCAGGACCATTCAAAATAATACTGAGGAGGAGAGGGCTGTGAGATAATTCCTTGCAATGTAGAACACCGAATTTTACTTGAGTATTCCTGCATCTACTTCAGAGCTTTCTCGTTAACAATCTAGATCTCAAAGATCGTGAATCCCCCCCCATGAAAATTTTAACTGATACAATTTCCACTGATGGAAATTTTGGGAGTCTTTACTTAGAGAGGTTGAAGGTTTTTTCGAAACGTGCCAAGATTGACAAACAGAGCACATAACATTCCAATGTGGTAGTCGTCCAATTGTGGTTGCGTCACACACGACGACGTAGGGAAAGATTCTTAGAAAAGCTAAGTAATAAGGCTTTCCTCCGCAACATAAAAATGTTCTTTACAATTATACCCTTTAAAATAACTGTATTTAAAAAAAATGAAGGCTTTGTATCACTTTCGAACTCTGCTACATAAAAAAAAATTATAATATAATTTTTATATTGATGGTATTTAAGAAAATTCACTCATTAATAATAATAAAAAAAAGTTCCAAATAAAGTTATATGTTTTGTAATTCATCGTATTTCCAAAAAAATACAATCTCTCATATAAAAAAGTTCTAAATACAAGTATATATTTTGTAACTGATCGAATTTAAAAAATATATTCTCTCGTAAAAAAAAGTTGTTAATACAATTATATATTTTATAATTGTTCGTACTTAAAAAAATACATTCTCTCATATATATATATGAGAGAGATATATATAAAGGTTCCAAATGCAATTATATTTTTGTATTAATTGCATTTTTGAAAAATTAATTCTTTACATCAGATTCGAATTCTACTACAAATAAAAAAAGTTTCAAATACGATTATGTCTTTTATATTTATTATATTTCTTAAAAAAATACGTTCTTTGCGCCGTTTTTAAGCTCGTTTTTCTTTTTAAAAGTTTTTACAACACTCTTGGTGAATATTTTAAATACTGTTAAGGAAATTTTATACTTTAGAGAGGAGGAGGTATGTCATGCAAGCAGAAAAGCATATATTTACTGCCATCCATTATATATAGAAATTACAATTTATTAATTGAAGCAGTTCATAATTATTAAAATTCTGAAAACATATTTAATCATAATGAAAAGCCATATAACTTATCAATTTGTGTTCATGACCTCGAGGTACCGTAGTGTTCTTTTTCTCTCCCATGGAGTTTACTGTTTGTGGCAAACATGGGTGACGCGCCCCCGGGATACGATAGCGATGTTTCGACTCTCCTTCTTGTCAACCAATTTTAATTTTTCCCGTTTTTCAAACATTTAAATCATAGTTACACTTTTTTTTTTTTTGCACAGCATAGCCGTATTTGGCTCTCGCGCTATAAAACTTTTCCAACTTTCAATCAATTTTATCAATTTGTGAAAATAGTAACAAAAAGTATAGACTGAATTTCTACGAATGAGATTTTATTTTTCTCTCTCCTCCTTTGCCTTTTTTTTTAATTCTAAAGTAATTATTACATTTATTTCATAACTGTTCAAATATGAAATTATAATAGGAAAAATTGAAAAAAAAACCCGATTTCATTTGTAATGCTGATTCCAAGGAAAAAGAAATTCAATAAACTTACTTCATTTAATTTCGGGTATTTTGGATGAAATAATACAACATTTCATTTCGTTCTTCTCTTTCAATACTCCATTTAATTCCTTTGAATAGAATTTCCCGTGTATTGTAAATTTATACAAATAGTTTTGTATTTCTCAACGGCATTTCTTAATAAGATGATGTAAAACTTTTATTATTTGGTTTCTGTTTTTAGTAATTTTTTTTTTTTAAATTTCAATAGATGTCAAATTTGACAAGAATATATTTGATTCAGCATTTTGCAAAATGTCTAACTATTTTTTTAAATAATTTTATTGCATTGTGCATTGTCTTTACGCTAATTTCAAGTTAGCAATATTTGAATCACCGTCATTTGATTGTAAATGCAAACTGTATATACTATTCCTTACGGATGTCGTTGATTAGGATTGATTCAGAGAATTTTAAAAGCATTTTTTCAAAAAATAACATTCACAATACAGATTCGTATTTACGTTTTCTCAATTTTTATTATTTTAATCAAGGACATTTTTAACCATTTTATAATTACGTAAACATATTTAGAATTTCGACTTTTAGTTTTTTTTAGTTAATATATTACTGATAATTTAACTAGGGGAAAAAAAATGTTATCTTTGTTGTAAAAGCTGATTAAAAATCAAATTGTTAATAAAACTTCAAAACATTAAATTACAACTTTTGAACTTAAAGTATATGATTGATCATTTATAAATAATTTTCTTAAAAAATGGAAAATATGTACTCCATGTGAAAGCACAAAAATTTCGAATCAGATTTTTTTCGACTTAACACACCTACCTACAAATACTTTCGCCCTTGAGGCATTACTACTTCCAGATCAAATCTGGCGAAAAAAGCCTCTCTTGCGTCTTGCTTTGAAACATTGGTCACAAGAAAAGTAAAATCAAATTTATAGGATTCAGCTGTTTAATTCCTTTCTATTAAAGATAAAATAAAATATTTCATTTAATATTACAATGAACTAGCATTTGACTTCATAATTTCAAGTTTAATTTATGTTTAAATCCAGACGCTAAACAATATTTGAATAAAATTTATGGAACTCTAATCAATAGCTTGTTTTTCTATACAGATCAAACATAAATCCCAATTTTTTTTTTTTTTTTTTTTTTTTTTTTGGAAAATAGATTTATTATATGAATACAACAAATTTCTATGCATTCATTTTTCTTTGTTATCCGTATTCTCCACAGACATTAAAAATCTCCAGTGTAAGCTTTTAAAAAATTTAATTTAATTCGAATTTCATTTAAGGGAAATATCTGAAGTTTTTTTTTTTTTAATATCTTCCAAGGTATATTTGGGTGCTATATAGCAAACATAACAACTTTAACTAATTTTTATGTTTGTCGTATTTCTAATAAAGTTATTTCAGACATTTTAGAAAAAGCCTAATTTTTCTAAGAAATTAGAGGAGGAGAAATCATATATATATTATTTTTAAACCACACCTATTATTTAGTTATTTTATAGAGGAAAATTCTAGAGTAAAATGGAGTTAAACATTTTCTATTCTTTTAAGAAAGCGCAAAAAATAGTTATAGAAACATCATTAAAATCTACTGAATCAAATATTCCTACAATACAAAAGCATTTTCAAACAAATATTTAAAATGTACTGATAATCCTATTTCAATTAAAAAAAGTTATAAAAAAAATATGTTCACGTCTAATAATGTCTTGTAAGTAATTTAGATTCTTTATGATATCAAACATTTCATTGTTCAAATTATGATAGTGAATTTTATGAGTTAACTTTTTTTTCTCTTCCTCCTTCAAGTAATTCATTTTTTTTAACCTTTTACTTTTTAAAAAGTTTCTCATTGCTTATCAATATTTTTCTGATTTCTTCGAGTATTTCATTCACAACACGAGAAATGACTTTTCAAAAATTTAATTGATGGAAGATTATTAACACATTCTCGTCACTGTAACTGTGAAAGCAGTTATAAAAAGTTGATTGATAATATCTGTAGAGAAGAATGTTATTGTTCTCTTCAAATACAGAAGATTTGATTAAAAATTTTATAGAAGTTGAATCTAGATGAATGATTTGTAATGATGGAATGAATTATCAACTTTTTTTGGAATTCATAACATATCTATTAAAACTCAGCAGTATATTTCAAAGTGTTTGATTTGTTAATGATTGAACAAAAGACGAGTATTGTAGCATGATTTGTTACAAAAAAGTTCAAACGCTTTTAAGTTATATCTTTTCTCGTTATAAAAAGTTTCTTCCAGTTAACCAGTTATAAACTTATTTAAGAATAATTGTAACAAAATATTAAAATTTTTTATTTCCATTTTTCTTATTTTTTCATTGTTTTATAATAAATGATATCAAAGTTTGATGTTGTTATGGAATGGTTTTTGCTAAATCGGAATTTTAGCATGTAACATAGGTATTATCTTAAAGTTTTTTTACCCGTTTTGCTCATTATATTTCCGTAATGAGCAATGAAGCAAAATTACATTTGATACACACTTTTCTATTGTGAATTGTTATTATGAGAAATTAACATGCATAATGCGCCAAAACGAAACATGAATAAGTGCTGAATCTTTAAATTTTTAAGCGTTACACTTTTCTCTCATTCACAGAGTCGAATAATCTATAAAACTAAAGGTTATTCTATCCTATGTAGCTATGATGGATTCTTCAAATAATACGATTTTGTTTCTGATGACCTCATAACAATCGGGAACATATATTAAATCTCAGGATACCACTTAAAGTATTTTAAATAATTGATTATTGTTTCTGTAGAGTATTTAGGTGCATTCAATAAATAGAATCAACTTATTAAATTAAATTTGCAACCTAAAAAATTTCAAAATGGCTGACTATATACATAAACACTTAAATCTTTTTTTAATAATTTACATTATAGTCATTTAGATTAATAACTTTGTATAGTGTACTTCACTTATTTATTACAATGAAAGTATCAATTTGCGAATGCTTTAAACTTATTATAATATTAAATAAAAAGAGAGATTTGTGAATATCTTTAAAATCTGAATTATCGATTTTTTTTCAAAATGTCAAGTCTATTTATTAAAGATTATATTATTTTTTTTAAAATTGTTATATGTCTGTTTCCAAATTAAACACATGCGTAAATTCCAAATTGGATTGGCTTGAATTAAAATCCCTGTAAAAGCTACACAAGAACTGTCGGATATGTATACCGTATTCCTGAATTACGGTTCGATGACAAGGATGACGCCAGAGTGAATCTCATTTTCTTAATTTCAGTATCACGCTGTCTTAGGAATTTAAGGTTCAATTTCATTTAATACGAAGTACACTCCATTGTTTGATAAGTAAGATTTTTGATGTAATCATGACTCGATTACTACCAAAATTGGCCACTGTAGCCGAGTGGTCATAATCGCAACTCCTGACCAGTCAACATTGTTTTCCTCAAATCGCGGGTTCTCTTTCTCTCTAGTCTATATTTCTCTAAAGATCCACTGAAAAGTGGGGCAAATGCACTTTAAATCTGATGATACTCCCAGTTTTTGCACTGGCGAGGAGCGGACGTGTGGTGAGTGGAATTCCAGTTCAAGTGTCGTCATTTGACCGATGTTCGAAATAATGAGATATATCGACAATAGCCCAAGTGCTGATTCTTCGTACATCGTTAATGAAACAAATCGATACCACAAAAATTAAATCTTAATGAGCGCAAGTGTGTGAGAATGTAGGGTCGGACAGTACGGAAGGATGGGACGGAAGGGTCGACATTTCTAAAACAATTTACTTTATTGACAGCTCAGCTACAAATCTACGGAACAATTCAATTAGAAATCTATCTAATCTCTTTCCCCCCCCCCATTCTCTCTTGAAAGCTTACACTATATATACACATATCAGTGTTAATTTGCATGTTTCCGTTCTCTTCTTCGGAGAAAACCCTCTGATACAAATAATTGTTGAGGAGTGCAAATTCCCCAAGAGGACTATAAGTGACAAGGTCGCGGATAGACCCGTCACAAGTGGGTTATTGTTTATTCTCAAAATCTCTTATTACTCATAAATATCAAAGAAAAATAACGAGAAAGACATACCTATAAAGGTAAAATTGGTAAGGGAAGAAGAAAATAAGAAGAGAAATATTGTCTGAAAGAGATATGTGGAAATACAATTCTGTTTTCTTTAACTGTGAGTGCACTGAGAAATAAAAAAAATTAGACTATTAGGATAGCATTAGATGCTACGATCTTTTCGTAGTAAAATAGGCAAATCTTAATTTATAGTATAGATTTGAGAACATTGTTTGTGCTATATAATTGGGTTTTCGCGTTTTTCTATAGTTGTAAAAACATTATTTCTGTCGTCAGAACGAATGCTGCGTGCTTTATTGTTGGGAGAAGTACTTGTTTATAAAGTAGGACTATTATTTAATGATAGTGGAAAAAATCTTTCAATTAGCAATGAGCTAAGAGATAAATTTTACTCCCAAATCTCTCTTGAATATATTTAATGTGTTTCGAATAGATTGATTTATCACCTAAATGAAAGTCGAAGTAATGAACCACACCGATATAGATTCGACGAAGATATTCCCAATTTATCTCTAAATCACAAACATATTTATAAAAAAATGAGGGGAGGGCTCAATACGTCCAGATTTCCTAGAGATTTCTTCAAATTAATCACTGTTCTGAAATCTGTGGCCATTCTTTGGGAGTATCTAAGAATTTTTATATTTTTCTCATTGCTTAGTTCAGTAGTTCCCAAAGCGGGAGCCACGACACTGCAGGGTGCCTCGACATCTTCACAGGAGTGTCAGGAAATCCACATATTTTTCTTTAGTTGTTCTTATTTAGAATTATTCCTGGTTTTACTAGGGATAAGTAGCCGTTGGAAATGGAAGTGTACAAGGGGTTTCCGAGATTGAATGAATTGGGAATCATTGGAATAGTTTACTTTCGTCTTTAAGCAAAACTGCCCATTTGTCAGCAGTTCACAGAGGAGTGTGGGGAAGTCAGAAATATATACTTGTAGGCCAGCGTTTCTTAATCTTTTGGAGACGAACACTTTCGAGAAGAAAACTGGTGAGGACAGAAGTTTTTAAGACATTGCTTACCCCTTTTCCTGTCAATGATTGGCAGTTCTATGTGTTGTTGTTTACAAAAGTACCTGATAGAGTGTTGGTCACTTGCTGGTCATTGGGGAGGTTGGCGCTTAAGTAGTCCATAACAATCTACTGGGGATTAAAGCCCGTAAGGGTTATGTACCCCAATATTTAAATTCCGCTTGTTGTAACAACCTATGATTCTTCATTTTTCTGCGGAATTTCTCTTTGACAGCCGCTTTACAATTAAATGTCCATTTTCAATTCGAGAAACTTTCAGAAATATGTTCTGAAAATAGAAGCATGTTCCTTTCTGCGATTTCCTTGTATTATTCTTAGCACCATAATTAGGATTTTCGTGCAGTAAATTGTTCTATTCATATACAATAATTGGGGGAAAGTATTATAATTATTTCACTTTGCAATTTTTATAGTAGGCAATGATCACAGTACCGTTACATGATGTAATTATCAAATTATATTATACGCCGTATCATAATTGAATTCATAGACATTATGAATTATCTATTTATATGCACAAAAATTCTTCAATGATTATTTTAGATGTGTAAATGTATTTTTAGCACCTAAAAGTCTGAATAAATGAGTAATACTTTTTAACAATGAAGAGAAATGTTCAATTCATTAAAGTAATATGTCATATTTGCTGCGCTATATATATATATATATATATATATATATATATATATTAATGAATTTTGAATTAATAACAAATAAATTAGTAGAGGAAAAAGTAACACATCGATCAATAACTCCCGAGACTAACCCAGAGATGGCGCTCGTAGTAAACCAGTAACCAGGTCTTTCTAGAGTACTAACCTTTGCTTGAAACGTGTCAAAATTTTAAGTCGATCGGACCAGGAAAAAGGTTTTTTGAAGTGAAGTGAAAAAGGTTTTTTCCAAGTGGGTGCCGCGATTGCTTTCGATGGAACAAAAACAGCAACGAGTCGATGATTCAGAAAGCTGTTTATCGCTATTTACTCGCAACAAAAAAGATTTCTTGCGGGAAAAAAAAAAAAAAAGATTTGGAAAAGCGTTGGAACGATTGTATCACCCTAAAAGGTGATTAACAAAAGGTGTTATGTTGATGAACAAAAAAAAATTTTGCAAAAAAAATGTTGTTTTCAATGTTAGACTCGGGAGTTATTGATCGATGTGTTACGTCTTGTAATGTTTTAATTTTTATTGAGTTTAATAATTTCTGTACATGAAAACTGGAATAAACTATGATATGCAATGAAATACGTTTATTGTATGAATATTCATCAGTGTAATTATAAAGGAAAACTCTTAACTATTCCAGCAATATTTCTTTTGAAATATTTTAAGACGTTGCTTTAAACTTTTATTCTGAATATATTATAAAACACTGCATTTACCAAATAAATGTTTATTTCCCTTTAATTCAAATATCAAATTTCAAAAACATGTTTAAATGTATGTAGCTTGATCATATATTTCAATTTCACAATCTTTAATAAAGAGATTAAAAATTTGTAAACTTATAAAATTATTTTACATGTATCAAAATAAACCATGCATTCACATTCTAAAATGCTGAAATGTCTATTTTGAAATTAAAGCTGAAGTTCTTCAAGAAATGTATAATATTATAACCATTCGAAAATTTAGATAATATTAGTCTTTATAATCAAGAAGATTAATTGAAAAAAAAAAAAGAAAAATATTAAGTGTTTATGAATGTGATAGAATTTCAGTTAAATTCGGATTTTCTGAAATCAACGATTATTGATTGATTAGTTTTATTAACGTCGCACTAAAAGCAACACAATGACCATTGGTGACAGGCCTCGTAATTTTGAACCTCGGTCATGTGACGAGGATGAAACCTGAACTGGCACCCTCTCTTTTAACTTCCACACCACGCCAACGGGAGGACTTTGAGCATCGACAGATTTAACATGCATCAGTCTCGACTACACGGCGAGTCTTCAATGACATCAACTCAATGATGAACTGTTTTAATATTGTTAAATTATCTGAAACTCAAAATAAATATCTGTTAAGTGACACACATTATACGCTAATAAAGAGCAAATACACAAAAAATATTTTTGCTTAAAAATTCTTTACAAGCATCAATTGTCTAAAAGTTAATAAATATGATGTTTTTCTAAAAAAAATCAACTGTGATTTTTAATATTTATATTACTGATCCTTTAGTAATGGCTTCTTATCAAATAGTAATTAAAAGAGATGTATATTATTCTTAAGAACATACTTATGTTTTCTTCCTCAAAATAAGTAAAATAATTGTTAAATATATCTTTTCTATATAAAAAGTTATTCGTGATGAATTGAATCTTTTGTTTTTCATATATAATTTCAATAACATTAGCAAGTTCTGAGTGTGTTAGAAAAATATTGCTTAAATTCTAAGAATAATACTCAGATTTTTGAGTGACAAAAGAAATGAAAAAAAAAAAAAAAAAGTGG